>JAMPIV010018251.1:0-115162 GCA_024509875.1 Oreohelix idahoensis | reverse complement strand
AAGGCTAATAATGATACTTTTAAGATTAAGTTACCAACATTTAGTCCTTCAGTGATGACATAATGTTCTATCTGGACAGATTTGAACAAGCATGTACAGCTCATAACATAGACAAAGCAAAATATGTTTATCAGTTATCAGGGATACTGACAGGTAAAGCTCTAAGTATATTAAATATGGTGGATGAACCTGACAAGAACAATTATGAGGTTGTCAGGGCCGCTTTGTTAAAGAAATATCAGCTTAACGAAGACGGCTATCGTCTACAATTTAAAAACATGTTACCTGAAAATGGAGTTGAATTCTCCGAGTTTATTGCAAGAATACGCATTACTTTCTCACGATGGGTTGAACTATCTAAGACGGAAAAAACTTATGAAGGACTTATGGACTTAATACTTAGAGACAAAGTCATGTCGTCTGTCAATGAGTCTTTCCTTGCTTTCCTTCATGAACGTAAACCTAAAACAATAAAAGAAATGGAAGATTTCTGTTGCCAATACGTAACTGCGCACCCACACATAACCATGGGTAACTCTAAGGTGAAAGAAGGTTTACCAGTTGCTTCGGCAGCTCCGTATGGCCAAAACTTTGCTCGTAGATTCCAACAAAATTTTGATAGAAAGAGGAGCGGTAATTTCTGTCAAAATCATGGAAATCAATTTCATGGTGATTCTTCTTCGAAGAATTGGAGACAACCTGATAGTACTCGTTACTATCACCCTAATAATTATAAGCATTTCAAAAGAGGATATGGTAATAGAGGTTATTCCTGCCGAAGACCTCAGAACCAAACAAATAGATGTTCGCATCAATGTGAACATGATAGTAATCGTGGAAACTGGAATTCGAACCAGGATAACAATTACAATAGAGACAATAATAACTGCAGAGATAATAATAACTCTGATAACTTCAGAGGTAATAATAGTCGGGGTAGATCTCAACACAAAAAAAAGAGATATCAGCAGGCTTATGCTGTACAACAGGAAACTGAGGGAGCCTGTAATCATGTTGTTGATAGTAAAAACTTTGACGCTGTCACTGGTTCTGCTTTTGACTTTGAGAGAGCAAACAAATGCCCCCAATGCAGTACTTTATTCGAACCGGGTACCATAACTACTTTGAGTTGTGGTCACCCACTTCCCGCTCTTCCTGCTGCTGTTGCGCATGACGGGAGGGGTTCTTTAATTCTACATAAGGGTCTTGTTAATGATACTCCGGTCTCACTACTTTTCGATTCCGGATGCACCACTATTGGTGTTAGACAATCGCTTGTAGATCCATCTTGTGCTACAGGAAGGGTTATTAAATGTGTCACATTTGGCGGCACTCTAGAAAAATATCCTACTGCTGTAATTCGCATTGCCACTCCTTTCTTTACTGGAGATGTGCATGCTTGTCTCTTACCTAATCCTATTGCGGACCTTATTATTGGTCGTATTCACGGAGTTAGGGAGTGTACCCCACAGCAGATTGCTGCTTGGGAAGATAATAACATGCAAGCTACAAATGCAGTAGTTACAAGAGCACAAGCTCTACAAACACCCGAAACTTCACTGAATAGTGATAATGAAGTTGATAGCCAAGATAGTCACTTAGTAATCACTCGTGACTCTTTCATAAAATTGCAAGAAGAAGATCCTTCTTTAAAAAAATTCTTCGTTCTTGCGAAGAAAGGTGATCCGAATCAGGATACAAATAGAAAATCTTGGATTGCAATGAGAAACGGCGTACTTGTACGTATGGTACAAGATTCGACTACGTCGGCACATTCGCAAATTCTTGTTCCCAAGAGCATGAGAGTCCAAATATTACAACATGCTCATGACTCGCAATGTGCTGGACATATGGGTTTTGCCCGTACGAAGTCGAGAGTCCTTGCGGCTTTCTTTTGGCCTTTTGTCAATAAGGACATTCGTATTTACTGCCGATCATGCAAGGTATGTCAGGAGGTCAAATCTAGAGGACCACGACATGCTGCGCCTATCCAGGCTGCTGACATTCCTATTCGGCCGTTTCAGAAAATGGCCATAGATATTATTGGCCCTTTTAAGGTCAAGTCGGCCAGAGGACATCAGTTTATCCTTACATGTGTCGATATGTGCACACGTTGGCCAGAGGCTATTCCTCTTAAGAGCATATCTACTACAGATATCGCAGATGCTCTTTGGTTGATATTTTCTCGCTTGGGGTTCCCCAGAGAAATATTGTCAGACCATGGCACTCAACTCATATCTGACACTATGTCACAGGTAATGTCTACCTTACATATTGAACGATCTCTCAGTAGTATCTACCATCCTATGTCTAATGGGTTAGTTGAGCGTCTGAATAGAACGCTCAAGACTTTGCTTGGTAAGATAACTGAAGATCATCCTCAAGATTGGGACAGGGTTTTACCCGCGGCTCTCTTTGCCTATAGAGAAGTCCCTAATGAACACACAGGATTTTCTCCCTTCGAACTTGTCTTTGGCGCGCGTCCACGCGGCCCTATGTCTTTATTACACGATCTCATCACTGCCGATGATATTAGCGATGAAACTCAATCCTCATATGAGTATGTCATTGCTCTTAGACAAAAGATCATTGAGGCATGTAAGCTAGCAACTGCTTCATCAGAAATTGCTAAAGAGAAGGCAAGGCAGTTTGCTAACAAGAATAGATGTCTACGACAACTTTGTCCAGGTGACAAAGCATTCGTCCTACTCCCCAGTAGGGAAAATAGACTTCTTATTGCATGGAAAGGTCCGTATGCAATAGTCTCTCGGATTTCCGATGTTGACTATGTGGTCGATATTGATGGAAAGCATAAAACTTTCCACATAAACATGCTTTCGGAATTTCACGAACGTCCGGACTATTTGCTGCCTATTTTCCAGGCAACGGATGATGCTCCTGCACCTCACGGTCATTATTCATCCCTGTCTGTCATTCAGGATGAGGAAGCTACCTTCTCTGATGTCAACCTTCCCCTTCCAGTGGTTCCATTACATTCCACGGAATCTTGGAAAAACGTTTCTGTTTCTCCTAATCTTTCTGGTGACGAACATCGACAAGTCTCGTCGATGTTACAAACATTTCAGGATGTTCTCACTGACATTCCTGGACACACAGATGTCATAGAACATGACATAATTCTTACCGACAATAATCCAATTAGGGTTAGGCCGTATCCTATTCCTATACACTTTCAGTCGCAAGTGGAAAAGGAATTGGATGAAATGATTCAATTAAATATAATTGAACCATCGACTTCACCATATTCTTCTTCCATGGTTATTGTCCGGAAGAAGGATAAGAACATACGAATTTGCGTTGATTATCGCAAATTGAATCAGGTCACAAAGTTCGACGCTGAACCGATGCCTTTGTTAGAAGATCTACTGATTAGACTTTCTAATTCTAGATTCTTCACTAAACTTGACTTGTCTAAAGGTTATTGGCAAGTGCCTTTAGCAGAGCATGCCAAACCTCTTACTGCTTTTTCTACACCTAGGGGTCTATTTCAATGGAATGTTATGCCTTTTGGTCTCATGAACGCCCCTGCCACTTTCGTTCGCATGATGCGTCGAATTCTGTCACATCGTTCGGATGTCATCGCATACTTAGATGACATCTGTCTCTTCAGTGATACCTGGGAAGATCACTATTTAGGGTTATATGACTTACTGTCCACTCTACGTGAGAATAATTTGACAGCAAAACCTTCTAAAGCTTTTGTTGGTTTTGGTGAAATCTCTTTCCTGGGTCATCGTGTTGGTCATGGTCTCTTGAAGACAGAAGACCACAATACTTCCAAAATACTGAACATCTCTGTTCCTAAAACGAAGAAACAAGTTAGGAGTCTCTTAGGTTTAATTCAATTTTATGGGAGATTTATTCCAAATTTATCTTCGATCATGGCACCTCTCTCAACATTGTTGAAGAAAGGTTCGCCTAATCTGGTCCGTTGGTCTGAAGAATGCCAATCTTCACTAGACCAAATCAAGAATATATTTTCTTCTCCTCCCATCTTAAGATTACCTACTCTTGATAGGACTTTTGTTCTTCGGAGTGATGCTTCATCCACTGGGATTGGAGCAGCACTGATGCAAGAATATGCAAATACTCTGCATCCTGTTATGTACATTTCTAGAAAACTAAATGCGGCAGAGAGGAACTACTCGGTTTTAGACCGTGAGTTGTTAGCGATGGTTTGGTCAATTCTAAAGCTACAAAGATTCCTCCTGGGCGCACATTTCATTCTAGAGACTGATCAGAAAGCTCTTACAGCTATTCAGACTAAGAATTTGAAGAGTTCGAGATCCACTCGATATGCTATAGCTCTTCAACCTTTTCACTTCACGGTACGAGCTATCCGTGGTGCGGATAATGTGATGGCTGACATTTTGTCTAGATGCCCACATGACTCCAACTAATACTTCTGTCCTATATTTCCATATATTACAGAGTCATAACACACCTATATTTCTACAATAGATTAGCACATCTGTACTTACTTTATATGTACACACTATCGTGCTTTGTTGTCATCTTCTTCTGTTCGTTTTTTAAGATGATAGAGGAGGACTGAGTAGTTAATATAAGGGCCGTTAGTTTACTAAACAGCCACAATTATTAATAATGTATTGTACCTTATGAAGCATATTAGTTATTAATTAGCATTATATTGCTTGTACTTTCTCAGAATGTCATTGTTGAGCTGAGGACTTACCTTACTAGTATCAAGCATGACGAGTTCTAGATTGTGTACTTACCCTCGGAATACCAGAGCATATGTCCTGGATCGTCATGTAGTTTAACTTTACTATGTACTTATGTCATTACATGTCAAAGAATGTACTATTTAAATTTTCCTATCAGATTTGTACATCCATTTTTAAAGACAATATTAGAGTATGCTGTTTAATGATGATTATAGTAACTTGCATACGTATATTGTGTTTACATGCTAACGTGATGTGTGTTGGTGACACCTCCCCGATGTGAATATTTTTTGAGACATATTTATTTTTCTGTTGAGGTATATCCTCACCAGACACTCTATAATTAGCCTATTGTTTGGCAATTTAATTAATTATCAGCGCATAATTCGTGCGTTTTGAGCCGCTTATCGCATGCTCTTTGATATTAAAAAAAAAAATATGTTCCACATTTTTTTTTTATCGGGAGGAGGTGGTGATATGTTGCGTGATAAATTCTCGCAACATCGTTTTATTTCAATATCTATTTTATAACGCAAGGGCAACAACTGCTTGAAATTTATAGTCACTTTTCTCGGTAAGCATTTGTCTTCTCGCGTTGGTATCGAATGCAGTTAAGTTTGAGCTGTGGTCATTTTGCGCTGGACTGCGCATGACTTGTCTTGCTTCTTGGTCGATCGGTTTCCGCCCACCACTAGTGGAGTGAGCGATTTGGAATGGCGAAAGAGATGCCTCGTTGAAGAGGGGATCTCCGCTATTTTTTTGTTCTGTCAGGGATGTGTAGTCCTCTTATGGATATTTCGTTTATTCGAGATAATACCTCTAGTGTTTTCCCACATGTCGGGAGGCGTGATATTTCTGTGTATTTCATGAAAGCAAGGTAAATTGACTTTTTCATTAACTCTATCGATTTTCGGTCGTGAGCGATTTCGATTCATAGCCTGTCTTCGAAAGTCGTCGTCACGAGATGTTTTCCCAGCCCACATGTCGCTGCATTGTACTGCATCGGTTGATGCAGGTACCAAGGACCATTACTTGCTACTTTGTTAAATGAACTAGGTTTGGAAAACCTTTATTATCTAGAGGATATTTTTGAGGACATTATTTATACTTCGGCAGACGTATCTGTCTTGCTGAAGTCAAACTAAGGAGAGTGAACTGATCTCATACATCTGGTTATCTCCTGGCTGTTATAGAAAAGGATGGAGTTTTTCACCTGACTACATTTACAGCACTATGAAATATAACATGCATCTGACTCATCATTGTAATGCTGTCTACCGTCTATTGCTGTATTGAATGTTGCTGTGATAATGACTGTTTGATGTGTCTACATATTCGCGTAACCATTTTGTCACTGTGGCGTCCACAATAAATAATGAAGAAAAACGTCAACGGCTGTTTCAAGAATCATTGACTTTATACGTCGTGAGTTTACTGACGTCCTATGTGGATTGCCCTGTTATTTTTGTATGAACATTGTTTTGACTGAACACATCTGCACACTACACAAAACCAGACATGCGGATACCATCCATCATCATATGGCATCACGCATCAGTTGCACACTGAGGCATGTCGTATAAGGCGACTGGTATCAAGTGGTTCATGGGGCTGGCAACGTCATCATGTAAAACAAATTGCCACATAAACAATCACTGCAAGAGCAAGAGGATGCTTCATGCAGGCTTCCTGCAAGGGGACCAGCCACAGTAGTAGCTCCGTGTTCCGCAGGAAGCTCAAAGGAATATTGTGATGACACTAACTTGCGAGACGCCACTGGCATGTAACTCTAACTCCTGACTGTGAAATGCCGTCTGTAAAATTTATGTTATAAATACAGTTTGTATGAAAAGTATGAACAATGTATCTGCTTTGTAAGATGGAGCTCGTGAATCAGATTCTGAAGACGTTGGATTGAGGGTTAGGAAGGTTATACCTGAACATGCGGGCTGGGAGTTGCTCATCGAGTATAAAACAGCCTTGTCAAAATGTCCAGACACTAATACTGTTGGCCATCAATGACTATAAAAAGTATGTGCATAATGGATACTTCTGTAAGGGAGTAACATGTTAGAGACTTCATTATACTAGGTCCAGCTTTATGCAGTGGGGTGACCAGTTATCCTCTTTGCTGCCTTTGCCTTTCCTTACTCAAGTAGAGTGAAATATTCATTTGCACCTGAGCATGACGCTGGCAGGTTTTGAACTCGAAACCCACAAGCGCTCGAACCTCTGCGAATCAGACGCTCGTCAATGACTGTGCTGTACAGTTTTGTTTCCTAGCTATCTGTGTGACTGCTTCTCCGAGGACTTAGTCTTTAATATGCTATCCATCAACTGTGGTACATGTACCGTTTCTGCTGCTTTACTTCAGTACTCGGGACGTTTGATAGATGGGCAGAAGTAACTCCTAGATCAGTGTTTCTCAGCGGGGGCGGTCCCCCCCCTCGAGGGGGGGGGGCGTTTTCAAGATGTCTGGGGGCGTTCTGATGGGTCGCAACGATTGGGGGTCGCTACTTCCATTCAGGGTGGCGTTGTGTACATTTTTACAAGAATCAATATAAAACAATTACAAAAGATATTCCCCTTCGCATAGCTTGTAACACGATAGTTTTTATTTGCCCTGCGTCCCATGGAGTGTTTCAAGGATTCCAAACGCAACATTTTAGTACCTGGGATGTTACCATTGTCAGGAGACAGTAGAGTTTTTGGATTCAATCAAAGAAGAATTTAGCATCGAAAGAGAAGTATTGCGAAACGATGTGGCCTATCTTTCACATATATTTGAAAAGTTAACTGAGGTTCTTCTGATTAAAGTGAAAGGAATTATCATGGGGTTCATCAACAAATTGACATTATTTAAAAATAATCTTAGTCGCCGAGAACTTTCTCATTTTCCATGTTTACTGCAGTTAGGTGGGGACAGGCTTAAAGATTCAGATTTAGAGGTTTATTGCAGTCATTTGGACGCTATTAAAAATGATATGAGCATAATATTTAAAGACTTGCAAGAACTAATAATACCAGATTGGGTGATTAATCCGTTTGAATCAGACGTGGAACAAGTTAGTCAACATGTACAAGAAGAATTAATTGAGCTACAAAATGACTTCGAGGCAAAAGCACGATTCAGTCACACACATTACGAAAAATTGTGTATCCAGCAGAGGCTTGCGTATCCCGTTCTTTGGTGTGAAACTAAATTGCTAATTACAGCATTCCCAACGTCATATTTGGTAGAGAAGGGGTTCAGTGCAGTAGTGTTGCTACTACAAAAGCAACGAAACCGACTGCAGATTTGTAACAGCATTTTAACAAACTTAGAACCAATTATTATAAAACTGGCTGAGTCACACCAAGTGCAAGGATCTCATTAAGCTTCATTAGTAAGTGAATTTTTATATAATTATTTCATTATTATCAACTAATAATTTTTTTAATTTTTTCATGTTTAAAGTAGTTACACAAGGAGAGGCTTAAATATTCAGATTTGAAGATATATATGCAGTAATTTAGGCGCTATTAAAATGATATGATTATGATAGTTATAGAGTTGTAAGAATTAATTTTATATCATTTGCTCTGCCAATTAATTCAAGGATATTGAACTTGTGGTGTATATAATTCCGTACTTAAACACATATTTAATATACCTTGTAACTACGCTTTTATAAATGTGCTTTCTCTCTTTTTTTTATATTATAAGACATTATAACTCATTAACTGCGTTGCTTTTTTAAAAGTATGGTGGAATATATGTATATGTGTATGTGTGTGTGTTTGTGTATACACGATAAAGAAGACAAAAATTAAACAGTCATTCACTGACACCCTAGAAGACCGTCTCAAATCTATCTCGTTAGACGGCCAAAGTGCGGAAACAAATTGGACAGCCCTAAGCGAGCAGATCTACAACACTGCTACAGAGGTCCTGGGTCCCGCCATCAAGAAACAAAATGACTGGTTTGATGAGAACTCAGATGATATAAAGAAGATGTTGGCTGAGAAACACCATCTCCATAAAGCATATTTAAATGATCCAAAATCTACATCCAAGAAAGACGCTTTCAACAACATGCGTAGAATCGTCCAACATAAACTACGCCAGATGCGGGATTCATGGCTGAGTAATAAAGCAGATGAGCTCCAAGGCTTTGCTGACAGCCATGACTTGAAAATTTTTTACCATGCACTCAAAGCGGTCTATGGTCCAACATCATCAGGATCATTTCCCCTCCTTAATGCAGATGGAAAAACACTAATTACAGACAAGGAAAAAATTCTCCAACGCTGGGTCGAACACTTTAATAATATTCTGAACCAGCCATCATCTATTAATGATGAAGCCATCAACCGACTGCCCCAAATTCCTATAAATGAAGCACTAGATGATATACCGACTTTGGAGGAGACTCAAAAAGCGATTCGTCAACTTTCTAGTGGAAAGGCCCCCGGCTCCGATTCAATTCCTGTTGAAGTCTATAAAGATGGCGGTACAGTTCTGATAAAGAAACTTCACATGATCTTCCAGCAAATGTGGCAGAGTGAAACCATCCCACACAATCTCAAGGATGCGTCAATTATACATCTTTATAAACGTAAAGGTAATCGCCAAGACTGTAACAATCATCGAGGCATCTCACTACTATCAATCACTGGGAAGATATTTGCCAGAATCCTTCTTAATCGCCTTACGGCTCATCTTGACAAAGGTCTTCTACCTGAAAGTCAGTGTGGATTCCGGAAAGAACGTGGAACCACCGATATGGTGTTCGCTGCAAGACAGCTTCAAGAAAAATGCCAAGAACAGCACTGTGACCTGTACACAGCTTTCATCGACTTGACAAAGGCGTTCGACACGGTCAGTAGAGAGGGTCTATGGAAGATCATGGCAAAATACGGCTCCCCAAAGAAATTTATCTCAATAGTGCAGCAGCTGCATGATGGAATGCAGGCTAGAGTTCAGGAAAACGGTGAGCTATCGGAGCCTTTCCCAGTCTCAAATGGAGTTAAACAAGGGTGTGTACTTGCACCGACTCTTTTCAGTATCATGTTTTCTGCTATGCTGACTGATGCTTTCAGAGACGGGGACACAGGAATCAACATCAGATATCGTATTGATGGAAAATTGTTTAACCTTAGGAGGCTTCAAGCAAAAACCAAGGTCAAATCACACACCATCAGGGATCTTCTGTTTGCTGACGATTGTGCCCTCAGTGCTGGCTCAGAGGCTGATCTGCAGCGTAGCGTTGATAGATTCTCCGAAGCCTGCTCCAACTTTGGGCTTACCATCAACACGGGGAAAACAGAAATCATGTACCAACCAGCTCCTGACACAATTTATACTGAGCCAGTCATCAAGGTAAATGGTGAGAAACGGAATGTTGTGAACAGGTTCACATACCTTGGTAGTACACTATCCCAGAACATCGTCATTGATGATGAGGTGAACACCAGGATCTCCAAAGCCAGCAGCACATTTGGCAGACTATACACCAACGTTAGGCATCGAAGTGGCATTAGTCTACAGACAAAGCTGAAGGTATACAGAGCTGCGGTGCTTCCAGTGCTGCTTTATGCATGTGAAACATGGACTGTATACAGGCGCCACGTAAAAAAGCTCAACCACTTCCATACAGTCTGTCTCAGGAAGATAATGAACATCAAATGGCAAGACAAGATCCCGGATACCGCCGTTCTTGACAGAGCTGGTATCCCTAGCATCGATACTATTCTGATGCAGTCACAGATTCGCTGGGCAGGTCATGTAGTCCGCATGCCAGACCATCGACTGCCAAAGATACTCTTTTATGGTGAGGTGTTAGGAGCCGCGCTAGCGTAGTGGTTACAACACCGCTCTGGCGACCGGGTGATTCAGGATCAAACCCGGGCGACGGCATTTGAGGATTTTTCGTCGACCGGGAATTGGACTGGATTAACTCGAGACCTGGCGAGGACATTTGAAGGAGTGTCGTCGACCAGGGATTGGCGGCTCCTGAGCCGACCCAGCTGCAATGGGTACCTCCGAAATCGGAGAGTATTTGCCTGAATGGCGAGGGACACCTGTCTCTGTACAAGTAAAAAGGGATACTCACGTAAAATCAATGTCAGGTTAGACATAGCAATAACCTGAGATTTCGCCTCGAGTATTAGCGGGCGTACGAAAAAAAAAAAAAAAAAAAAAAAAAAATGGTGAGGTGCAGAAAGGTAGACGCTCCCATGGTGGCCAGAAAAAGCGCTTCAAAGACACGCTTAAGGCTTCATTAAAAACCTTTGACATAAACCCAGACACATGGGAAGCTGCTGCGCAAGACCGAACTGCCTGGCGCACATCTCTTCGTAAAGGTGCAGTGGCATGCGAATCTTCCAGAAGAGCAGCAGCGGAACAGCGGAGACAAGCTAGAAAAGATCGTGAAATAAAACCTTCACATGAAGCAAACATTCCCTGCCCACTCTGTCCGAGATCCTTCCAGGCCCGCATCGGGCTCATCAGTCACCTTCGTACTCATAGACTATCCTAACATCCTAATAATTGGATGAACAGAGTGGTTTTCATCACCTGTGATGGACGAACAACACACGATAAAGAGCAAGGGGGTGCTAAAAGGGTGGGGGGGGGGGGGCCTTTATAAAATATTAGTTGCCAAAAGGGGGCGTTGCTACTATCAGGGTTGAGAATGTCCTAGATTCTAGATGATATTGAGATGACGTACGATTTTTGATCGTCGGGGTTACATTGGAAAGGAGAAACTGCTTCGTTACAGCAGCGAAGGAGAAATTACTGTTATACCAGAGCAGAAACTGCTGTGTTATACTGGAGAAGGATAAACTGCTACGTTATACTGGAGAAAATGCTGTAGAACGCCGGAGAAGGATAAACTGTTACGTTATACTGGAGATAATTATGTGTTACACTACGAAGGAGAAACTAATGTGTTACGCTAGAAAGTATAAACTGCCATGTTAAACCAGAAAAAGAGAAACTGTTGTTAAACCAGAGAAGGAAAAACTGCTGAGGTCAGAGACAATGCATTTCACATGAGAGATAAGAAGGTAGAAAAGAAAGAAAGAAATTTAACTTATTTAATTATTACATCCTCTCTCATTCAAGATTTTAAGAATCAGCCAGCACTAGTCGACCTTACTCACCCAACAGAGAGTGGAAAAATGCAAAGCATATTTCATATGACGTCATTAATTCTGTTTTCTCCGCACATTTCATAAGACCAGAATCGTCTAGACTAGACTAACGTATTGGTATCCGACATTCTTCGATCTCCAGTAGGAGGGCTAATATATACAATACGTCGACTGTAAACGTTTTTAGGAGGAAACATCAGAAAGAAGAAAAATTATAAGAGTTGAAAGTGTAAGCAGAAAAAGACGAAGGGAGTAAGTAGGATGCGGAGAAATGAGAAAAGCGAAGATTTTGAGCAGCGAAAGAAAAAAAAAAAAATAAAGAAAAAAACGCGAAATCCAACTTCATTATTTGTTCGTCTGTTATGTGTTCAGATGTACACTTGGACAGTGGTTCTCAAAGTTTATGATGTGGCGAACGGCCGCGGACCGGTAGTTTATTAAATTTTTTTCCATATCGCGGTTACGATTTCTTTAACAGTTCAACTTAATATTGTCGAGTTTATTGAATTTCAATTACTGTTGATGATATTCGGGCGTGATTTAAAATTGATACTATTGTTTCTTTATTTCATGGAAACTATCCATAGACAAGCAGGGAATGCCTCGCGGGCAGACAACTCTCCGTGAATTACTACATTTACACTGAGCAACACTGCTCTAGGACATGGGTGGAAATAAAGTGTACCAATATACCGTTAGACACAGGGGAAATAATTTGAAAGCTAGAGACATTTCAGTATAATCCTCTCCCGCCGGCATTCAAAAGCGCGCTATCGCCAGGATAATAGTGTGCTTGTTCCGTTTTCCCACTGAAAACTTTCCAGCTTAACAAATATTCATTCATAAGATGGGAACGCCATGTTTTATGTGGAGTGAAGTTTAAATTAATTTTTTTCACTTCTGTCTTGACAAATTTGTGTGTCTGTGTCTGTATGTATGTATGCATATATATATTGCAGATTTCAAATAGTCTGAAACCTGAAAACAGACTAGATTATCAAGATAAATCTTGAGAGAGTTCAATGTTTTAAATAGATTCCCACAGCTCCTGGTTTGTCTGCCACTGCCCCAGACAGTTTAGACGAGTTCTGAAGTAGTTAACGAGGTCAGGAAGAGCTAACGCTCAGTGACAGTGGATCAAAGCCAAGTCAGGTCAAGTAGTTAATGAAGAAAGCAAGACAACTGTATTCTTCTTCACATGCAGTTTCCAGCTGTTATTGGCGATCATGTCTCAACTTTACATTTGGTTTTATACTGTTTTTGTGCTGTAGGGCGTCCATAAATTCATTGTGTAGTTTGAATCTTTAATAACTTACTTCTATATAAGATATAAACAATCATTAAAGGGGAAAAAGAGGGAATTTTGTTGTTGATTGTTGATCAGAATTGACCTCACTGCACTCCGGGCAAACCCACAAGTGCTCAGTCTCCTTCAGCAAATGTCGAAGAGCATGAATGCTAATTGTACCTGTAGCACGCTGGTTGTACATACGACGGATACATCCACTCTCACGCCCATCTCTGCTAGTCCCACGTTTGATGCCAAACTCCAACACCCTCAGCTTTGTTGATTCATCCATTGCAGTGTCATTATCTAGCAGGTGCAGTTGGTTCAACTCACAGGCATGAGAGGAAGTTAAGTTGCCTCTTCCCTGGTATAGTGGCTCTACCAGGGTGACCTAATGTTTCCACCATTTATTGCAAGTACACCATAATTGTGTGAATGTCAACTTTCAATATGTTCGTTATTTCGGATACAAAGCTGAATGCGATTTTGAAGTTCTCCTAAAGTAAATGTCTGGTGTGATTTAGGAAAATAACTGCATCCACTAAATGGTGGATATGTTGAAAGTTAACATTCTTATAATTAAATATGCTAAATCTTGAATAAATTCCCATAGTGTTTTCATTTTACAGATTGTTTTTATCTTATATAGAAGTGAATTTGTTTAGATTGTTTTTTTTTAAATCTTATATAGAGGTGAATTTGTTCAGATTGTTTTTATCTTATATAGAAGTGAATTTGTTAAGATTGTTTTTATCTTATATAGAAGTTAATTTATTCAGATTGTTTTTATCTTATATAGAAGTGAAGTTATTCAGATTGTTTTATCTTATTGTGACGGTATTGTCTCCCCTGCTTTGCAGAACTGGTCCAACAGTGGCCAAAACTCAAGAGTATCTAATAAGGGCTTCAAAGGTGTCTACCTTCGCACATGATTACTCTTGGCAGAGATTAAAATAGAAGAAACAAAACGCTTCTATCTTCAGGGAGTCTTCACAAGATATTCAGAATAAGCGAGAACAATACTACTTTGGCAAAGTGTGTTAACTCTGTAATTCTGCCGACACATTTTTGAAGGATTTAAGCACTTATTAATTTCAACTCGTTCAAGCGCCCACCCCTGATTTACTCAGTGGAATTCTATTATTCTAGTATAGCTCTGTTTAGAGTGTGTGTAGTAAATTGACTGAGACAAACATGCAGTAACTTTAAAACGATTAAATCGAAGTTAAATTTGTATAATTACAAATAACAAAATTTAATAATCAGTTAAGTTTTAACAGTTAGAAAATAATTTGAATAGTTATGGATCAAGAAAAGTTATCATCACGGTCGTAATGGATTGTGAAATGTTACAAGAAGTTCAAGTGACAGCATAGATTTGAACTTAGCTGCCAATGACGGTTCTGCTCCTTCTTATGAGTTGGTTCTTTTCACACTGCTCAAGCTAGTCCCTGGTCAAGGTTGTCGGGTGTAGCTCGTTTCCCAGAAATGTCAAGGAGAGTCTACCACGTGGGTCCTTCGTCTTAAAGCCTAGGCCACTTGTCACGAGGCGTTTTGAGGAGATAGGACAGCTTCAATGGAATGGAAGAATAAAGATAATAATGTCTTATTGATAGCTTCCGAGTTTGAAGAAACTGCCTCTCCTCGGGAAATTAGTGTACTAGAAATTTACTTAAAAGAGAATTCTGGTACCTAAACAGGATATTTTCTGGACGATAAATTCTTCCTCAGGGATCCTACAAAAGGACTGTGTAAAGCACATAAGGTTGAGAAAGAGATTTGGTGTCCAGCCACATTTAAAATATCCCGACCCAATAGAAGTTAATTTAATTATGGCTGAGCCCCCAGGGTGTAGATTTATATTTAAAAACAAAAATACAGCCCAAATAAAGTTAACAAGAAAAATAACAACAGACTCTGTTAAGTTAAATTGAATAAAAGGGTATTGAATCTCACATTTCTTTATATACATATAAATATGAAAAAAAGTTTAGCTCTACTGTTTAAAAAAAAACAACTAGTTTGGTCATCACTTGGACCAGAGATCTTTTCTATGGTAGTTTTGCTGGGAGGTGTTTATACTCATCTCCTCAAGGACTGTAGTAGCTGCGGAGATGATTTGTGTTCGGACTCTCTTGGTTTTGTATGCTCCAGCACTTTGGTCTCATAAAACAGTTCTATGGGTTCAGAGGGTGTCAGAGTTTGCTTCCCTGGACTCAGTGCACATCACAGATAAGGATGGGGTAAGTCACCTCTGCTGAAGACCTCTTCTGCTTATGGGATGTGTGGTATGGTTACTGGGTGATAGGATATGGTTGGGTATGGTAACCTGGTTTTTTAGGGTATGGTGGGTAGGGGTAATCTTTGGTACCATGGACTCGTACTCTGGTTTGTACCCTGGACCTGGTTTAGGTATCGGGTAACTGCAACCTGGTTTAGTACTGTGTAACCGCAACCTGGGTTTTGTACTGTGTAACCGCCACTTGGGTTAGTACTTGGTAACCGCAACCTGGGTTTAGTACTGTGTAACCGCAACCTGGGTGGACTGGAAACAATTGAAGTACCGTTAGTGGTTTTCAAGAGCAATCATCTCCCAAGTCTGATGGCCGGTAAGCGTCCATCAGAAAGTAAATTAACACAAGGTTAACTATCATTCCGTAACAATGTATGAACTACCACGTCTTAACTGACATTATAGCGTATCTTGAGTTCTCAGTCTCTATCTGGCTGTCTGCTTATTTACAGCAGTGGTTTTCCCCATGTGGGCAATGAGTTTCACAAACTGTGAGGTAGGGGCTGGGGTCATCAAATGGTTGAGAACCACTGGTTCACCTAGTGCCCATAGAGCAGTATTTTAATTCTGGGGTCACTGTCAACAATGGTTTGAGAACCACCGGGTAATAGTTTCCTTGCTGCTTTAACTTGGTGGGGTGTCATTGCTGCCAAGGTCTGAGAACCAATGATTTACATTCTTGCTTACTCGAGCAGTAAATCACTTGAAGGGTAGTCATGGTCTCAAGGCTTGAGAACTGCTGACTTACATTTTGTCAGTCAAGTGGTAAATTCATTAAATAGCTAAATAATTGCAAGCATTCTTAAAGTCCTGGTTCCTGTAGCAAATAACATTCATATACTGATAATAAAATAGTTCTTCAATCATACAACATGGTATATGCATAGGATTGCATTAAATACATGTAAAGAACCTTCCATAATGAAAAACACATTAATGTCCCTTATGTGACAAAGTGAGAAGAAGTGATTGAGAACACTGGTATCAAGTTTGTTGTCTTGACAGAGAACACAGAAGCCTTATAAGAAATAGAAAATAGAAGAACCACTAATACACTTCTATTTTTCTTGGATCAATATGCAAATTCCAAAGTAACAACAATAATAAACATCATATTATTTAACCCTGTCTTATTTCTGCCAGGCTGTGAAATAAAGATCAGTGGTTAATTAGGTCTAGGACCTCAGCCAACTCATACATTAGTTTGAGTGATCTGTAAAGATGCAAATAACAGTTATTGTCACTGAAAATGAAATGCATTTAAACTTTAACAAAAAGTTACTGCAATAGCAAGCTGTTGATAAACATATGATTATTCATGTTATAAAATCAGCAGTATTAATTAGATCTACTTACTTCGCTCAACGAATTCACTACAACTATTTCGCAACATGAAATGCCCACTTGGGCCCAGAGTCGGTCTGCTCCGAATGATGGTTACAAGAAGAATGCTTAAAATTCCCTCCAATTCCAGGATGAGACTCCCGGGCAGGGATGGGCTGTGTCTTGGGTGGCCTTGTGTGGCATTGTTGCAAATACTATTCTGGTCCCAGGGGTATTAAGTTACCTTCGTTAACTCGCCATAGTATCCACTGTGTACATGTTTGTAGCGGCAGACAGGGTTTCTGCCCCTTTCTCTGATTTACGTGTGTCCTGTTCGTGACATCCGGTCTAATCGTAGGACTGATTTTCACCTTTTCAAGTGGAAAGACTTAGGCTGGCCAAGGGAATAATTTATTACCTTGGACCGTGAGAATCCTGTGCTAGTAAAATACTGTTAAAGAGAGAGAGAGAGAGAGACTCTTTCATTATAAGAAAGAAAGAGTCAACTGAAGGGAATTATTTTAAAATCTGCGAGAGATATTTAAGAAGAAGAAAAAATACAAAGAAGAGAACGTCGGTGAGAAGTCGTCCCACGACATAAGCCCCCTTTTGAAAGTTCGGCCAACGGCCAACTAAGTTCGAGCCGACTCTTCTCTTATGTCAGACACTACATTCATGTATCGTGTCCTCCATTCCTTCCATCCAAATATTTCCTATTTTTCCTCTGTCGAACGGTATGCCTGTAATCCACACATGACTATCCGTTTCCTCTTCAAGAAGTAGTTGAGGTGGGTTGAGCAAGCCTGCTCGCAAAAATATCCCCTTCTTCTTTTCTCCCTTATGGATCCTCCATTGAAGCTTGCCTCCTGGCAAAGAGCTTGCCCTAAAGCCTACACTCTGCTTACAGTTGGATCTATAGCAAATAGTTTTGCGTGATGAGGTTGCCAGCCTCATACACAACCTTATTTTAGTCATATTGCTTGACCTGCCTAAGGACACATACCTATCTCCCCAGGTATGAGAGCGTGTATGTTCTTCTATCGCTGTTTCTCCAGTGACAGAGAAAGATAAGTCTGCCAGTTGTTCCTGCCCACCAGGTACCAAGGAAATTTGGACCTTCTTCACTTTCTGATCCCAGAGAGTGGGTGAGGTTATCAGAACTGACTGAAGACTAAGTGCTTGAGGCTCATGTTCCTCTTTAGCCGTTTCTCCCGTGTTAAAGGAAGATATTCCTGAAACATGTTCCATCCCACCAGGTACCAAAGAAATTTGGACCCGCTTCACTTTCTGATCCCAGAGAGTGGGTGAGGTTATCGGAACTGAGTGAAGTCTTAGTGCTTGAGGGTTCTGTTCCTCTACAGCTGCTTCTCCCATGTTAAAGGAAGATATTTCTGAAACATGTTTCATCCCACCAGGTACCAAGAAACACTGGCCCGGCTTCACTTTCTGCATGCAGATAGTGTGTGAGACTATCAAAACTTGTTCAGAATTAAGTGCACTGGGGTGGTCATCCCCTTTGCACTCTTCCAACTTTTCAGTGAAAATATTGGAAGAAGAGTTAGGCATTGGAGTCTCCATAGCCTGTTCAGTCACGCCGTCTCGGGATCGTGCTGAGTCTCCTAAGATGATATATTTCCCTCCTTGAGGTATGGGGTAAATTCGTTCATCTAATATTGCGGCCTTTACTTTGCCGTTTACAAAGTTCAACCTAACTTCTACATAAGCTAAAGGCAAAATCATCCTTCGGTTGATTATCATGGGTGCTGTTACCTCAACATCCTCTTCGGTGACTTGATCAAGGTCGATAACAGAGGCTGAGACAAGGGCATCACACCCAAGACCTTGATAATACAAACAGGTGATTTCTTCTCCATTTACTGTGGCAGTCTCCACATTTTGAGAATCCCTGTATCCACTCCGGGCCTTCGTCAAGTTCCCATCCATGGTAGGGACCTTAGCTTTGTATGAAGTCTGTGGGATTGGGTCTCGGCGCATACAGTCTAACTGATGTAAGTTGGCCGACAGGTGATGTTCAAGAACATCCCTTCCCTTCCCATAGGGTTGCGTAATCCTTTTCCGTTGAGTGATCCTATTTGGTTGAGCGATCCTATTTACCAGGTTGTTGGTGCGGTTGTTGTTGGTATGCCTGTTGTGAGTTTTTGTTGAGGATGAGGAAGGTCTCTTCAGATTATCAGCACTCTTGTGCTTAATCTTGTTTTCAGGATGGTCTAGATGTCTCCGTTTAGATATCTGTACCTCTGCTCTGTCTGAGCCTGAATTCTGAGACATAGACTTGGCTTCATGTGGTGCAGTTATATTTACCACTGAAGATGGTGATGCAACTGGCAAAGGAGTGGCATGATAAGTATTCCTAGATTCAAGTTTATCCCTGGATTCCATATTTGTAGGTTGAAACTGAGTTTCCAGTTCTTCCTTACACTGGAGGGATTTTTCTTGTCTTTGTCTCTCATGTTCCACATTCTCTTCCGTGTATTTTGCTCTCCATTTCTTCCTTTCTGCTTCTCTCATCCTGCATTTTTCCATCTTTTGTGAAACAAAAGTATCCAGTTCTTCTCCGAAGAGTTCACACTCAATGGCTAACTCTGTCCAGAATGTTCTCCACTCATTCAACTCTACAGATTCTTCCATTATATCCGTAGTGGTTCGTTGAGCGAGTATGAGATCTCTAACTCACAAACAATAATTAAGGCAAAAATACTTTCGATAGTCTTAACTATACTAAAGTATTACAAAACCATATATTAAATCAAACCAGCATTTATAACCATCAAATTAAAAATTAGTTAACAATAGGTAACCAATTTCCAGCAGTACCACCAAGAAGAGTTCTCATAACAAAACTTAAAATCTGTTTTTCTTGCAAAAATTTATATGTATTTTAGTCTAGGGTAATTTATATGTCCCCTCTTTAATCTAATCCTAGACTTGGACATCAATAAGTGACAAGTACCTACAGCAGTAGTGGTCTAGGAAAGATAAAGAGTTTACATATCTCAGACAAGTGTCTAAATATGAAATAAGAGTTATCCCGGACACGAGCGTCCCAGCTGTCGCGAGGCGTTTTGAGGAGATAGGACAGCTTCAATGGAATGGAAGAATAAAGATAATAATGTCTTATTGATAGCTTCCGAGTTTGAAGAAACTGCCTCTCCTCGGGAAATTAGTGTACTAGAAATTTACTTAAAAGAGAATTCTGGTACCTAAACAGGATATTTTCTGGACGATAAATTCTTCCTCAGGGATCCTACAAAAGGACTGTGTAAAGCACATAAGGTTGAGAAAGAGATTTGGTGTCCAGCCACATTTAAAATATCCCGACCCAATAGAAGTTAATTTAATTATGGCTGAGCCCCCAGGGTGTAGATTTATATTTAAAAACAAAAATACAGCCCAAATAAAGTTAACAAGAAAAATAACAACAGACTCTGTTAAGTTAAATTGAATAAAAGGGTATTGAATCTCACATTTCTTTATATACATATAAATATGAAAAAAAGTTTAGCTCTACTGTTTAAAAAAAAACAACTAGTTTGGTCATCACTTGGACCAGAGATCTTTTCTATGGTAGTTTTGCTGGGAGGTGTTTATACTCATCTCCTCAAGGACTGTAGTAGCTGCGGAGATGATTTGTGTTCGGACTCTCTTGGTTTTGTATGCTCCAGCACTTTGGTCTCATAAAACAGTTCTATGGGTTCAGAGGGTGTCAGAGTTTGCTTCCCTGGACTCAGTGCACATCACAGATAAGGATGGGGTAAGTCACCTCTGCTGAAGACCTCTTCTGCTTATGGGATGTGTGGTATGGTTACTGGGTGATAGGATATGGTTGGGTATGGTAACCTGGTTTTTTAGGGTATGGTGGGTAGGGGTAATCTTTGGTACCATGGACTCGTACTCTGGTTTGTACCCTGGACCTGGTTTAGGTATCGGGTAACCGCAACCTGGTTTAGTACTGTGTAACCACAACCTGGGTTTTGTACTGTGTAACCGCCACTTGGGTTAGTACTTGGTAACCGCAACCTGGGTTTAGTACTGTGTAACCGCAACCTGGGTGGACTGGAAACAATTGAAGTACCGTTAGTGGCTTTCAAGAGCAATCATCTCCCAAGTCTGATGGCCGGTAAGCTCCATCAGAAATTAAATTAACACAAGGTTAACTATCATTCCGTAACAATGTATGAACTACCACGTCTTAACTGACATTATAGCGTATCTTGAGTTCTCAGTCTCTATCTGGCTGTCTGCTTATTTACAGCAGTGGTTTTCCCCATGTGGGCAATGAGTTTCACAAACTGTGAGGTAGGGGCTGGGGTCATCAAATGGTTGAGAACCACTGGTTCACCTAGTGCTCATAGAGCAGTATTTTAATTCTGGGGTCACAGTCAACAATGGTTTGAGAACCACCGGGTAATAGTTTCCTTGCTGCTTTAACTTGGTGGGGTGTCATTGCTGCCAAGGTCTGAGAACCAATGATTTACATTCTTGCTTACTCGAGCAGTAAATCACTTGAAGGGTAGTCATGGTCTCAAGGCTTGAGAACTGCTGACTTACATTTTGTCAGTCAAGTGGTAAATTCATTAAATAGCTAAATAATTGCAAGCATTCTTAAAGTCCTGGTTCCTGTAGCAAATAACATTCATATACTGATAATAAAATAGTTCTTCAATCATACAACATGGTATATGCATAGGATTGCATTAAATACATGTAAAGAACCTTCCATAATGAAAAACACATTAATGTCCCTTATGTGACAAAGTGAGAAGAAGTGATTGAGAACACTGGTATCAAGTTTGTTGTCTTGACAGAGAACACAGAAGCCTTATAGAGAATAGAAGATAGAAGCACCACTAAGACACTTCTGTTTTGCTTGGATCAATATGCAAATTCCAAAGTAACAACAATAATAAACATCATATTATTTAACCCTGTCTTATTTCTGCCAGGCTGTGAAATAAAGATCAGTGGTTAATTAGGTCTAGGACCTCAGCCAACTCATACATTAGTTTGAGTGATCTGTAAAGATGCAAATAACAGTTATTGTCACTGAAAATGAAATGCATTTAAACTTTAACAAAAAGTTACTGCAATAGCAAGCTGTTGATAAACATATGATTATTCATGTTATAAAATCAGCAGTATTAATTAGATCTACTTACTTCGCTCAACGAATTCACTACAACTATTTCGCAACATGAAATGCCCACTTGGGCCCAGAGTCGGTCTGCTCCGAATGATGGTTACAAGAAGAATGCTTAAAATTCCCTCCAATTCCAGGATGAGACTCCCGGGCAGGGATGGGCTGTGTCTTGGGTGGCCTTGTGTGGCATTGTTGCAAATACTATTCTGGTCCCAGGGGTATTAAGTTACCTTCGTTAACTCGCCATAGTATCCACTGTGTACATGTTTGTAGCGGCAGACAGGGTTTCTGCCCCTTTCTCTGATTTACGTGTGTCCTGTTCGTGACATCCGGTCTAATCGTAGGACTGATTTTCACCTTTTCAAGTGGAAAGACTTAGGCTGGCCAAGGGAATAATTTATTACCTTGGACCGTGAGAATCCTGTGCTAGTAAAATACTGTTAAAGAGAGAGAGAGAGAGAGAGAGAGAGAGAGAGAGAGAGAGAGACTCTTTCATTATAAGAATGAAAGAGTCAACTGAAGGGAATTATTTTAAAATCTGCGAGAGATATTTAAGAAGAAGAAAAAATACAAAGAAGAGAACGTCGGTGAGAAGTCGTCCCACGACACCACTGTTCCCTTCTTGTTCCAGAGATAGTACTTTCTGCTGGTACCACCAATAACTGTGGTAAAAGAATAGAACGAAACGCTCTTCTGAGTATGGCGTTTTCCACCCCATAGTTATAGGTTCCTATCTTCTCATATCACCATCCCATTAACTCAGAATTTACCCTCGCTGAGAATTAAATTGGATCCCTCGGGATAAAACTTCCTTTACATTTAAATTGAAAAGCTTTAGCTTTACATTACATTTAAATGAAAAGGTTCATAATACAGATAGAGTCTGTTTACATATACATCTTCACTGATGAAAAGTGTTCACAATATAAACTGAATATGTTTTCATTTATGTTTTACACTGATTGAAAAGTTTGAAACTTCCATTAACTTTAAAATGAATATTTTCACATAGACATTTACACTGGTTTAAAGCTTGAAAACGTACATTAATTTTAAAGTGAATATGTTTATAGGGCAATTTACACGGCTTTGAAAATGTAAGTATTATACTTAGAATGTACATCATTTCTTTCATCTTTTCCTCCCTGCTCCGTATGGAACCTGGAACTACTTTATGCTTTTAGTTCTCTGTACGAAACTAGCAATAAAGCAATCACCAGCCCGTGCAGTGGTGGTTCATGAATCATCATTCTGTACACCGAGGCTGCCAGCCTCAAATGACTGACATCCACTAGCGAGTTTCACATATTAAAATTCACATGGTAATATATATATATATATATATATATATATATATATATATATATATATATATATATATATATATATATATATGTATATATATATATATATATATATATATATATATATATATATATATGTTTGTTCACATGTTAGTAATAAAATATCTTCTTCTTCCTCGTTCGCCCTGAAAAGGACGATGGTTGCGTTATGTCTGTTTACGCCGGAGCTGTGATATCTGCACCTTTCGGTCGACACATCCGACTTCAGCACGGCAGTTTTTGGGACCGGGTTTGCCTTCCCTCTGTGATCCCTACTCGCTCAGCCAGACTGCAGTGATGCAGACTGTTTCCAGGACCACCACGTGGAGGTGGAGTAGGGCCTTGTCAGCTTTGGTTCGCTGACTCTGATGCAAGTAGTCAAGCTATGGGTCGCTGACTGCATTCTCTATTGCTGCATCTTTAATAAAATATGAAATGTAAATCACAACTTACGCCAATTCTGGCTCACAGACTTTTTGCTCAGATGAATAAAAGAGACTTAAATCGGCCTCTTACACGCGTCTGGGGTGTCGTTAATTTAATAAGTTCCCTCTCTGACTTCGTGTGTGGTCCTTCAGTTTCCTCAGTCCCGGTTTCCTCATTTAAAATGCTAGAGATTTCCTGGGCTATATTGTAAGTCTTGATAAATACTCCAATAAAAGGTGTCCGGTATGTTCAGAAGGAATTCAGAATTCTAATTCTTCACTGTAGCAAGGTCTGGTATCTTGGCGAGCGATTTCTCAGGTGAAAGCTGGAGAAAATGATCAGATTATATTCACTGCCTTCCCACGCGTTCGTTTTGCGCGCCTCAAAGGATAAGCCAATCTGATTTGAATATGTTGCATGACTCAGCTAATGCAAAATTTCAAACATTACTTTTCTGAAAATGAGCTGTAAACATCCGCTTGTCCTTGGGTACAAACTTACGAACATGTCGATATCCTCAGATAACAACGTGCTCCCAATGTTACAATCATTACTTTATCAGAAAGTAATCTCTTATCTGTGTCTGTCCATCAGTTGTCTCCCCGTATTCCAAGATTTGGCGAGGAGCGTACCCGTGTCTTATCAGTGATTAAGCACTGCGCTGAGGCGATTTACGTGTCAATCTGTGTACTGATATCGGATGCGCCCACGATAGCCAACATGGTTAGGTCGCTGCCACTCCTTGCAACGTAGGGAGAAATGGATTACAACCAGACATGTCTACTTATCCATGAGAAGGGTTCAAGGAGGAAAATACATAATATCTGCTACACATAGCAGAAACAGAAAAAAAGAAAGTGTGGCAAATGAAAGCACCCAATAAAATCAGTACCACAAATGTACCGATACTGCCGGAGTGAAACAAAAATCGAGAGGGGCCGCCCCGTTCTGTCACACTTACATAGAAGTGGATTTATTCGGATTGGTTTTATCGTATATAGAAGTGAATTTATTCAGATTGTTTTTATCTTATATAGAAGTGAAGTTATTCAGATTGTTTTTATCTTATATAGAAGTGAAGTTATTCAGATTGTTTTTATCTAATATAGAAGTGAAGTTATTCAGATTGTTTTTATCTTATATAGAAGTGAATTTGTTAA
Organism: Oreohelix idahoensis; assembly: GCA_024509875.1. Classification (NCBI taxonomy): domain Eukaryota; kingdom Metazoa; phylum Mollusca; class Gastropoda; order Stylommatophora; family Oreohelicidae; genus Oreohelix; species Oreohelix idahoensis. Next base: position 90,322 of record JAMPIV010018251.1, on the reverse strand, counting down.
GATTGTTTTTATCTTATATAGAAGTTAACTTATTCAGATTGTTTTTATCTTATATAGAAGTGAATTTGTTGATTGTTTTTATCTTATATAGAAGTGAAGTTATTCATATTGTTTTTATCTTAAATAGATTGAAGTTATTCAGATTGTTTTTATTTTATTGTTACGTGTCTTTTTAGATGTTAATGTTACTGGTACAATGAATATGTAGTGACAGGATGGTTCCTGTGGCCAAGATCACTTCTAGGGTAGTAAGCAAGTAGACACCGCAACAAGCCAATATAAATTTGAATTAATTGAGCCACAATGGACGATATACAATTTATTTAAGACTGCCCGCAGCTCCATATACAATAAAGTTCAGACCAACATATATGGCAGATAAGATGCAGTAGACGATATTCCGTAGGCAGTCTGTTCATGTCAGGAACGCTGTCCTTTAGGTCTCAATATGATTTATATCTCTTAACACTCGACACTGAGCAATTATACTTCTTGTCAATACAGATAACTAGATACATCTCACCGAAGCTCTTGATATATTAGTGATAACATAACTCCATTATAAACACTTCAACAATAAGGAGCTCAAACACATACGTCCACTTGACATGACACACAATCGTATAAAAGCCCCGCATTTCTGCTCCTCTAGTTTCACGTGAGCCAGCCAAGCATATCGGCTTAACGTCACTCCCCGTCTTTATCGGTGACCCCGTATAAAATAAACAAACAAGGAGCCCTGTTGAGCTAACTATATAATAGGCACCATCGTTATGAATTTTAATCATAACACTTATATTGAAGGGAAGTTAGTCAGCTTGTTTTTATCTTACATAAAAGTGAAGTTGTTTCAGAAAGATTCAAACTACACAAGGACATAGGGACACCATAGGTTATGCAGGTACCGGGAAATATATACCCACTAACAAAAGAAACCTGTCAGGTATAGAATTGTAAATTTTTCGAGGTCATTGCATAAAAGATGGTAAAATACACATGGGCAAGTTGCCAGGCAGTACGAGCAATTAAGGCACTGAGTACAAGTCGTAATAGCAATGGTGCGTGCAGCACGTGCGACACGTGCAGTATGCGTTTTTCGAGTATCACGTATCACGTTATGTGATGTGTGAGTTTTAACGACTGATTCCTCTGCTTTGGCGATTGGGCTTGCCAGAAAACAGCATTTAGTGTTGACTGTACCTTAATTTCACATTACCACGATTGTCTGAAGGTTAATGTAGCCAAGCCATCTGACAATCAGTAGCAGGATCATCCGTTAGGGACGTTGGTCGCTACTTCAGTGTATGCCAAGACACAATCAGGATCTTGCACACACGATGGCACACCACAGGGACAACTCAAGACAGGCCCAGAATTGGTAGACTAAGGGTAACAACAGTGGCTGAGGACCGTTACATACGGACGGTACATCTCATCAACCACTTCCAACATGCCCAGGCAACAGCATGCACGTTTCCTGGCTTCAGGACCATCAATAACTTGACGATCCTCAAACGCCTTCGAGAAACAAACATACGTGTTTACAGAACAACACAACGGGCGCGCCTGCTTCCGCGACACATCGCAGCAAGATACCTATGGGCCAGACAGCACCTCAGATAGACTAACAACCTGTGGCGTGCTGTCGTATTGTCTGATGAATCCAGGTTTCTTCTTAAACGGCAGGATAGCAGGATCCGGGTACATCAAAAGAGTGATGAAAGGTATTCATCTATCTGCATTCACGAGGCAGCCAGTTTCGGCAGAGGAAGCGTTATTGGGGGCGCTATTACCGCTGAGCACACAGAACCAATCTTGTCTTGAAGGAACCCTGATCACCAAACACTACAACCGTGACGTAGTGCAGCCGCATGCTCTGCCGTTCCTTCACCATCATGAACCGGGCCTAATTCACATGCAGGACAATGCCTCGGCTCACAGAGCAGTATCACCCTAGACTACCTCAATGCAACTAATATGAACATCCTCGATCCTTGGCGAGCTTTGTTCCCTCACTTGAATTCCACTGAACATCTCTGGGACCACGTGGACAGAAGGGTGCCCACCCTCCATTATCAACCAGTGACCTTGAACCAGTTGTATACAGCGCTTACTGAGGCATGGAACAACATCCCACAAGACCAGATCAGACGTTTGGAACTCTCTCCATGAAACGCCGCTGCAGTACAGTGGTGCAAGTCACGTGGTGGTCACATTTGTTACTGAGTTTGTGAATTTTGTTTCGGACACTTTTTTAAGATACGAGCACTTGACACTCGATTACTACATTTTTGTTTTGTAACCTTATTTCTTTCAGGACATAAATCCCTTATCGAACTGCCATGTTTGCTTTATCAATTTATCGATGCATATTTATTGAGAACAAAATACAAGGTGTGACAGGTTTCTTTAGTTAGACAGTATTTTTGTCATTGGGCGTTTCATAAGAAAGGAGTAATTTGAAAACATCGTAACATGACAAATCCATAATACCTAAAGAGACAGAAACATCCAGTACTGATAGCTATTAAAGCGGGTATAATAAGCAGATGTCAGACATGTTAGTATTCCTTTTTGCTATAACACATGTCGGCTTTTTCTTGAGTCATTGTAGCTTGTCACATTTTGAATTAGACTTCCGGACGGACCATGCAGACAGGGGAAAACCTGGTAGTTCTGTATCCGCCTTGTTCAGAACCTCTTTACTTCTCCTTTTCTCGCCTTTGTCTTCTTTTCCTTCATGTTCAGCGTTAATCTTTTCCTTCCCCATCTTCTCTCGTTCTTCCTTCTAAACTTAGCCGTTTGCTTCTTTCTTTCATTTCCCCCATTTTCTTTCTGGCTGCATATCTACATACGAGTTGTCTGCTTGTCCGTCAGTATCTGTATGAATGTCTGTTCTCACTTCTTTATATATGCCTGCCTGACTAATAGGTCTATATATGTATGTATGTCTGTTCTAACTTCTTTATATATGCCTTGCCTGACTAGTATATCTGTATGTATGTCTGTTCTCACTTCTTTATATCTGTCTGTCTGCCCTTTTACGCTGTCTGCCGTCCTGTCCTTTTATGCTGTCTACCTGCATGTCTCTCGCGGTCTGTATAGTATATCTATGTCTAACCTCGTTTCTTTACATGCTGTCTGCCTCCCTGTCTCTCGCTGTCATCTAATATATCTGAAGGTTTGTCTGTTCTCACTTCGTTATATATGTCTTGTCTAGCTGTCTGCGTTTGTTTGTTTCTATCTATCTATCTATCTATCTATCTATCTATCTATCTATCTATCTATCTATCTATCTATCTATCTATCTATCTATCTATCTATCTATCTATATCTATCTATCTATCTATCTATCTATCTATCTATCTATCTATCTATCTATCTATCTATCTATCTGTCTGTCTGTCGGTCGGTCCCTCCCTTCCTCCCTCTGTCCGTCCGTACTTCCAGCTATTTATCTGTCTGTCTGTCTATTTATCTATCTATCTATTTCTGTCTGCCAGTCTATCTATCAATCTATCTATCTATCTGCCTGTCCACCCGATCTGTCCGTCTGTCCATCTTTCTTTCTTTCTTTTTTTTTATAGCAAACATAATTTTCGGTTTCATATTTCATTTCTAGCCATTTCGAGTTTCGGTTAATATACAGTATATGGGAAAATAATTATTGAATCCAAATTGTGTGTGTGTGTTTTTTAAAAAAAATCTGAGTCATATTTGCCAAAAGATGTACTATTGTTTGCTCACATATACTGCTACTTCAATGGATTTTATTACCATTGGCTGCAAAATTCAGTTATTAATTTGTTGAATATGATAGCAGTTGCTTTCGCTGAAAACTAAATAATCGATTGTTGAGTGGTTTTATACACTCGTGCAAATACTCGTGTGGTTTATAGACTCAAAAATACATTTAGAAGGACACTGGGGACAGATACGAAAGGGAAGACACAGGAAGACCTTAACCAGGCAGAAAAGCCGAGCATGAGTTTGTTGAAGCCTGTTTTACTTACGGAGATGAAGAGTGGTCAGTTAATGATTTTTTTTTTTTCCTTACAATTTTCCATATTAAGCGATGTATAATTTTTTCCCTCTCAGTTGTGTAAAATAAGAATTTTGATTTTGTTTTTCTTAAATGAACATTTGCCGTTGGCTTAAAAGTAACATGTTTCTTATGTATGTTTTTGGTATTCCACAGTGTCCCTTCCCAAGATGTTGGACTTCGACTGGCGTGTGGACATTAAGACGTCATCAGACACTATTGCCCGAATGTCGGTACCTACTTGTATTCTCAACCTGCAGGTTGGTGACTGTTACACACACACACAAAAGATAATACAGGGTGATTGAAAAAATTCACTTACTATTTTTAAATTGTTATTTATTTACTCATTTGCAGTGGACGTTTATGAAACAAACGTCAAAATAAAGACAATTAATTGTCATTTTAAAACTTATGGAGCAGCGGTAGCGCAGATGTTAATGCACTGGCTTCCTAGTTCGGTGGTCTATGGTTCCATCCCCAGTTAAGGTGGGTTTTTTAAGACCGCAGACGGCTCCGGGGTCGACCCTGCCCCATGAATTGGGTACCAGAGCAACTCTGGGAAGGTTAGTTTGCCGTATGGTCAAGAAAATATAGGCATAACACCATATTCCCAATATGCCTCAATGGGTATGTAACCAGTGGCGTATCCTGGTAATGCGAGCTAGGCGTGCTGCTACTTAAAATGAATATGTACGCCTACTATTTAACTTCTTCCCCTCTTAATTTAAAAACCAACTATATTCAATTACGCAACGATAGTTATTAGGGGTATTTGTCAATTATCTCCGAAATACTAATTAACTTACATCTTGAAACTCACTGTCACTGTAATAATCTGCATTCCCGGCAACTAACAAAAATTAATCACAAAAAACACTGGACGGACACAATTTTTACAACCCGAGAGCTGCAAGACCACCGCACGCATGTTCGTATTGTATTGACGTATCTGGCCATGAAACCGATAAACACAATCCAATCTTCAGACGTGAATCCGAAAGGTGCCGCACGCATTGTGACGGAATTACCCGAGAAACTTCGGGCGATTGTAACCAATCAATAAAAACTGTACTATAAAACGCGTCTTGGAAACTGAAACTTGATATACTCGTAGATTCTATGCGGGAAAATCCGTTATCCTGATGCGTGCGGTCCGAAAGCAGAACTTTAGAAGAGAAATATTTTATAGAATAATAAATTAAATTTTTATTTTCCTTCGGGCACAGGTGTGCGCAGCACGCACAGCACACATAGAGAATACGCCACTGTATGTAACGGGATCCTCCCTTTTTTTAATTACTTATAATGCTATGTCACATCCCCAGCGTGAGGTCTTTGTGGTAAAGTGGGATGATATAAATATTTATAGGGGACTTAGTGTACTGACTGAGATCAGCTGTGAAGGTATCTGTATCTAATAGTGTGGTGTATTACAGATGACCTTACTTGCTACCACATTTATACCTCAGTCAGACCTATTCTGGAATATTGTGATGACTACGTTGAATGTCTAGGGTTATGATAATGATGAAGTGTAAGTCACAACAACAACCGACAGATAAACAATTTAATTTATTCCACAACACTTTACAACACTGTGACACTCACACCCATAAAACACTCTATAAGACTATCTTAAATGAGTCAAGTGTTAAAGTTTAAAAATATATGTATTAATTCCTTTCAATAATAGATATCCTGATTCAACTACACAGTGAACCAGGAATCACAATCAAATGTAATTACAAGTTATATGTACACAATTTATAGTTATGATCTTTGTATTGACATATTTTATTATTATTATCATATATGTGTAAGTTGTGATGTAGTACTATGAGGTAATACTGGCTTGTTCAAGCTTGGTGGTTATTTGTCATCATGACTTCAAGTGTTTGCTTATGGTGGAAATAGTATTGGGAAAAGTTCACAGTTCCTGTCAATTGAAACAATTTATTGTCCCTCTTTATTTACTATATTGTCAGTTTTAGAGGGGCACATAAAATTGAGCTGCTCTGGCCACAGAATCTTATCTTCTGTGAGGGTGGCAGTAAACAGACTCCTCTGCTCGCTTGCTTCACCGTGTTCTTGAGACACCTCACTGGTCGCTATCTGGACCAAGGGGTATGCTATCAGCCTCTGGATTCAGCAAAACTCCGACCAGATGCTGCTTCAATAAGTTAGGACCACGGTCCCTGAAACAAGAAGGTTGTACCTCCTACTTCAGATCTAATTTATAATCTATTTCCACACTGAACACAATACATAACAAACACTGAGTTCAGAGCGGTAGGCCAACAGCTAGCTTCATCTGAAACAATTTACACCAGTATTCTTCTCCCTAATGGTTACTACGCCTCTGCAATTCCAGCATTAGTTCCTTCTAGTCAATAAGATAGGTGTCAGTGTACTATTTGGTGATCCCATGCATTATACTTCTCTCCGACAAGTTTTGTTCAGGTTGGAGCACTATCTAGGCTTTGCCTCATGTTTGCTACTGAACCACACACATATACAGACATAAATTATCAATTCACATTCAATTTTCATCAAAAAGATATCAAATATGTCAATCTTACCACAATTCATGGAAATAATAAACAAATACGTTGACTGGCGATGAATAATGGCACAAATTCCGATCCGCCTCTGTCCCAGGCTTTTATTTAGAAAAATATGAGCTGGTTCTCAACGCACTGTTTCTTAGTAAGTTTATTTTAAAATGTGGCACTGAACAGACGCTCCTAATTGACTATATCAGCGGGTCTAGCCAATAGGACCATGTTTACGAAAGCTTTTGAAAAAATTTACCCTTCTTGCGTTTCCCCTAACAACCAAAAATAGTATCTGCAATCCGACTAATCGTGTTTAGCCTTACATATCATTCCCTCCAATCAAATCGGATTTAACATGGTGGCCTATTTCCCGTAAAATGGTGGTTTCAAAACATGCCACTGTGCGATTATGATTTGGTGTTGTCTGACAGCACCACTCTAGTATTATGGCTATAATTTGTTAATTCATAGACTATTTGCGTAACACTTAACATATTCTTTGTCAGCAAGTCCTAAGGAACCCAAATATATAAATTTAATGGAGCTAAGTGGCTGCGTTCAAAATATGCATTTTCTAGGATAGTCGTGTATTTTTTATTTTTTTTATGTTTAGAACCGCCACCTGTCCTGCCTTTTCGACTGTTCTGTCAGACTAATGTCAGGATTTCAGACATAAAACAGTAGAATGTCATGTTTCCTAATAAGCATTAATCATGTTTTTAAACCTAACTCTCGTATTGGTAGTGTTTTTTATCACTGTCCATCTGAAAAAAAGTTAGTGCTTCATGCCTTTCGCGTTGGGGGTGGCATTAATTTTAATCGCGAGACGCGTGTTAGTGTTGCATACGTCCTCTGTTCAGCCCTCTCTCTTTCTATCCTAAGTCCATCTGTCCTTTCGTTTATGTTAACGTAGTGTATAAAATGAAATTAATGGAATATTAATCTAGGTCATTACGCAGTGTGTCTATCTCAAGGTTTTCTTAGAAATACAGTACACGTTTTATTGTTAGAAAGGCGTGTATGCTGCTGTAGGCTTTACTAGTAAACGTGAAAGCGTGAGAACATGCAGACGAAGCAGAAAAAGGGGGATCTCGAGTACAGTCATTGTGACAGCACTGTTCTTTACCATTCTTCTTTCCCTTTTATTGAATTTATGTGTTAGGCTTTACATTTACCTTTTAATTTATATATGTGGATTTAGAATGTTTCAATACAAATTCTCCCCTCTTAAAACAGACGTTATATGTCAGTATAATTCTATATACACATAGAGAAATTTATTATTATTTCTGGGGCTTACGGTGATTCTCATCACACGGATGGCGGCTTAAAAAATCCGCTCCCAGATTTGTTTTTCCAGAAATATACTCTATGCTAAACTCAAATGGCTGCATAAGTAAGGACCATCTGAGTAACCTAGAATTTTCATGTCTAGCCTGCGCTAGAAACGACAAGGGTTTGTGATCCGTTTGCAACTTGAATGCCTTCCCATACAGATAAATATTGAATTTCTTTATCGCCCATATTACTGCAAGACATTCTTTTTCGCTAGTTGAGTAATTGGTTTCAGCTTTATTCAACTTTCTGCTAGCATATGCCACTGGGCTTAATTCCCCATCCAGTGCATCTGATTTCTGTAACAGGGTCGCACCTAACCCGATATTACTGGCATCCGTTCTTACAATGAATTCTTGACTTAAGTCAGGTAATTTCAAAATAGGTTTGCTTGTGAGCTTTTCCTTCAATTCCTGGTAAGCTAATTCACATTGTGGTGTCCATGTAATTCGATCTGGATTTCCTTTACGTGTCAAATCAGTTAACGGTGCACATATGGAATTAAAGTTTTTGATATACTTTTGGTAGAAACCACATAATGAGACAAAGGATCTCACGTCTTTCTTGGTTTGTGGTCTCGGGGCTTTCTTTAGTTTCTCTAAATTCTTGGGGTCAGGGGTCATGTTTCCCTGATGGACTGTGTGTCCCAAGAATTCTAATTCTTTACATCCAACGCAACATTTGGTTGGTCGGGCTGTTAAATTCGCTTCTCTAAGTCGATTAAACAGCATGTTCAGAGAGTCAATGTGTTCCTCAAATGTTTCTGTTGCTATAAGGATATCATCCATGAAATTTGTGATGCATGGGTTATTCAGAGGATCCAACAATTTTCTCATCATTCTAGAGAAGACACTAGGCGCATTCTTCAATCCAAATGGCAATCTGTTAAACTCATAGTGTCCCTCTGAGGTACTAAAAGCTAGGTATGGTCTAACCTCAGGCTTTACTGGAATCTGATAGTATCCTTTACTCAGATCCACTTTTGAGAAATATTTAGCTTTATTTAGCCTGGCAAACAACTGATTTGTATCCGGCAATGGATCCACCTGTCCTTCTGTGATAGCATTCAGTCTCCTGTAATCTATACAGAGTCTATGTTCTCCAGAGGGTTTCCTTAAGAGCACCACACTGGAACTATACGAAGATTCACTGTGTGAAATAATTCCTTCCTTCAACAAATAGTCTATCTCTTCCTTCAAAGCTTTCTCCTTAGCAAAAGGAATCGAATAGGGTTTCATACAGACAGGTGTGGGGTCTATCAGTTTCATATCATATTCCAATAAGTTTGTATGCCCCGGTCGGTCTGTTAACACCTCTGTATGATTATCTAGAACCTGTTGCACTCTCTCTTTCTGATTTTTCGTTAAATGTGTACTGATTTTCACCTGTGCCGCTGTCTCACAGGGGTGTAATGGATATTCAAATGATGAAAGTGGTTCCTTTTTCATCTCCATGGCAATGGACAAGGTCAACAAGTGTGTCTCTTCCTGATTTTCTCTTTCCAAATATTTCTTCAGGAGATTCACATGATAGATTTTTTCTTTCCCCTTCTTATCTATCTTATAATTGGTTCTAGACACCTTCTCTAGAACTGTATATGGACCTTGCCATCCAATTTGTAACTTATTTTGACTACCGGGTAGAAGAAGCAGTACCTTCTCTCCCACAGCCAAATCTCTGTCTTTAGCATTCTTGTCTATTTTTCCATGCACTGGTAGGGTCTCTTCCACTAGAAGCACTGTAGTGATGATTTTTCTTTCCAGAATCATCCTGCACAAAACGACCGCTACCAATTCTTCTCTTGGGGCTTTCTCCCCACTTAGAATTCTTGATGAGAGATTTCCTCTCTACATCCTCTTCCTCCAGTTTACATAAGTCCGATTGAGGGATTTTCGGCTTATCCTGGGGTAAGACATCTTTTTGCACTCTCTGCATAGTGGCCATTGTAAAACAGTTAATTGAAGCTTGTCCGTGAAAAGGGGCTTCCCATTCCACTTGGTCCACTTTATTATTCTTTTTATTGTCAGGCCTAAGTTTGCCCCGTGGCGTGTCCAGGTCCTGATCAATGTTCCCACTTGTGGGTGTTCCCTCATGTGCTATGCTACACCTTTCTACAAAATTCTCAATGTCCCACCTTGCCTTGGGCCAATAATAATTGTGAGCCACCTTTTGGATGATGGTACCTATTTTCTCATGGTCCCCATCTTGTTTCACATGTAGGCTCCTTATTAATTCTGCCCTATATGCCTTTGGAAGAACCAACTGTCCGTGACCATTGGATCTAGTTCCGGCCTTCCTGTAAATCAACTTGTTTTTCATGTAAAAATCTCCCTTGCCTGGAGTTGTATGACAAGTTGACAATTTCCTAAAACAAGGCTTGAGGGTCTTATCCCCAGCCTGTGCCTTCCTCATCTCTTCTGGAGTGGTATCTATCAGGATATCCTCCTCCTGTCTTGAGGTCGACCTGACCTGAAGGGTGGCCATATACACAGGTTTCCTTCTACAACGGTCAGTGTCATGATTGTTCATCTTACAATTTTTACACCACCTCCTTCCTTGGTTGAAAGATTTTCTTTCATCATATTTCCTTTCATCGAATTGTGGGGTTTTATTTTTATTGTCATACCGTGGCCTATCAAACTGGTGCTTACCTTTGTTTTGATCTCTAGGATCAAATTTATTAAAGTTCTGTGGTGCCTTAAAATTTTCTACCTGTTTCTTTTTATTACCTGATACCTCTGCCTGAGCTGCTTGATACCTTTCTGCAACATTTAGTAACTCACCCAGTCTCTCTGCACCTTGTTCCATGAGAAACTTTCTCAGGTCTGGAGCCATGGACTCTCTTAGTTGTTCTATAAGGATCATTTCCTTAAGATCTTGGGTTTTCCCCAGAGAAGTCCATTTCTCCAAGTATGTCTCTAACCGTGCAGAGAACTGGTGATAGGTTTCACCTGACAGTAGTTTAGCATTCCTAAATTTTTTTCTATAAAATTCACCATTCTTTTCATATCTTAACAAAAGAGCCTGCTTTAGCATGTCATAATTTTCTTGATCACTTCTGCTCATTTTGGCAAAAACTTCATAAGCTGCCCCACGAAGCCCTTGAGATAACTTTAAGCTCCACCTTTCTCTCTCTAACCCATACGTGGTAGCTAATAGTTCATATCTATTTAGATAGCTCTCAATATCATCGTCTTTCTCAACAAAATGATCTAAATGAAAATTCATAGCTGAGGTTGAGGCTCCCTGACTAGCAGTAGCATCGGAGGTAAAGGGACTGGCACCATTTTCAGGAGCATGGCCTTGAAACTCAAACTCCCTTAGTCGTAACTCATGTTCCCTTTGTAATCTTTTATCTTCTGCTTCCCTTTCTGCAGCTAATCGCTTGTCTTCCCTTTCTGCAGCCTGTCTTCTTTCCTCGGCTTCCCTTTCTGCCTTTTTTTCTTCTCTTTCTGCCTCCAATTTCTTAGCCTCAGCCTCAATCTGCAACCTCTTAATTTCTTTTTCAGCGTCTAACCTTCTTTCAGCCTCTTTTTCTAATCTTCTTTCTTCGCGTTCAATAATTTGTCACATTCAGTAGTGACATAAGCAATCATAACTTGTCTCTCCATTCCTAACTCTTTTGCAGTCTGCACAGCAGCAGATCGAAATTTGGCCAGGTCCGCCATTTTCTAACAGGTAAATGTATAAAATATTTAACCAAACAATTTTATCTATCAATAATTATCCAAGGACAACCACAGGCACTGAGAGCTCAACCTTATTTATTTTCACCCAAGGATACCTTTTAAATTTTTATTATTCCCAATATATATAATAGGAGAAAGTTCAATATCCCGGGAGCGAGACCCCAATATATGTGGTAAAGTGGGATGATATAAATATTTATAGGGGACTTAGTGTACTGACTGAGATCAGCTGTGAAGGTATCTGTATCTAATAGTGTGGTGTATTACAGATGACCTTACTTGCTACCACATTTATACCTCAGTCAGAATTATTCTGGAATATTGTGATGACTACGTTGAATGTCTAGGGTTATGATAATGATGAAGTGTAAGTCACAACAACAACAGACAGATAAACAATTTAATTTATTCCACAACACTTTACAACACTGTGACACTCACACACATAAAACACTCTATAAGACTATCTTAAATGAGTCAAGTGTTAAAGTTTAAAAATATATGTATTAATTCCTTTCAATAATAGATATCCTGATTCAACTACACAGTGAACCAGGAATCACAATCAAATGTAATTACAAGTTATATGTACACAATTTATAGTTATGATCTTTGTATTGACATATTTTATTATTATTATCATATGTGTGTAAGTTGTGATGTAGTACTATGAGGTAATACTGGCTTGTTCAAGCTTGGTGGTTATTTGTCATCATGACTTCAAGTGTTTGCTTATGGTGGAAATAGTATTGGGAAAAGTTCACAGTTCCTGTCAATTGAAACAATTTATTGTCCCTCTTTATTTACTATATTGTCAGTTTTAGAGGGGCACATAAAATTGAGCTGCTCTGGCCACAGAATCTTATCTTCTGTGAGGGCGGCAGTAAACAGACTCCTCTGCTCGCTTGCTTCACCGTGTTCTTGAGACACCTCACTGGTCGCTATCTGGACCAAGGGGTATGCTATCAGCCTCTGGATTCAGCAAAACTCCGACCAGGTGCTGCTTCAATAAGTAAGGACCACGGTCCCTGAAACAAGAAGGTTGTACCTCCTACTTCAGATCTAATTTATAATCTATTTCCACACTGAACACAATACATAACAAACACTGAGTTCAGAGCGGTAGGCCAACTGCTAGCTTCATCTGAAACAATTTACACCAGTATTCTTCTCCCTAATGGTTACTACGCCTCTGCAATTCCAGCATTAGTTCCTTCTAGTCAATAAGATAGGTGTCAGTGTACTATTTGGTGATCCCATGCATTATACTTCTCTCCGACAAGTTTTGTTCAGGTTGGAGCACTATCTAGGCTTTGCCTCATGTTTGCTACTGAACCACACACATATACAGACATAAATTATCAATTCACATTCAATTTTCATCAAAAAGATATCAAATATGTCAATCTTACCACAATTCATGGAAATAATAAACAAATACGTTGACTGGCGATGAATAATGGCACAAATTCCGATCTGCCTCTGTCCCAGGCTTTTATTTAGAAAAATATGAGCTGGTTCTCAACGCACTGTTTCTTAGTAAGTTTATTTTAAAATGTGGCACTGAACAGACGCTCCTAATTGACTATATCAGCGGGTCTAGCCAATAGGACCATGTTTACGAAAGCTTTTGAAAAAATTTACCCTTCTTGCGTTTCCCCTAACAACCAAAAATAGTATCTGCAATCCGACTAATCGTGTTTAGCCTTACATATCATTCCCTCCAATCAAATCGGATTTAACATGGTGGCCTATTTCCCGTAAAATGGTGGTTTCAAAACATGCCACTGTGCGATTATGATTTGGTGTTGTCTGACAGCACCACTCTAGTATTATGGCTATAATTTGTTAATTCCTAGACTATTTGCGTAACACTTAACATATTCTTTGTCAGCAAGTCCTAAGGAACCCAAATATATAAATTTAATGGAGCCAAGTGGCTGCGTTCAAAATATGCATTTTCTAGGATAGTCGTGTATTTTTTATTTTTTTTTATGTTTAGAACCGCCACCTGTCCTGCCTTTTCGACTGTTCTGTCAGACTAATGTCAGGATTTCAGACATAAAACAGTAGAATGTCATGTTTCCTAATAAGCATTAATCATGTTTTTAAACCTAACTCTCGTATTGGTAGTGTTTTTTATCACTGTCCATCTGAAAAAAAGTTAGTGCTTCATGCCTTTCGCGTTGGGGGTGGCATTAATTTTAATCGCGAGACGCGTGTTAGTGTTGCATACGTCCTCCGTTCAGCCCTCTCTCTTTCTATCCTAAGTCCATCTGTCCTTTCGTTTATGTTAACGTAGTGTATAAAATGAAATTAATGGAATATTAATCTAGGTCATTACGCAGTGTGTCTATCTCAATGTTTTCTTAGAAATACAGTACACGTTTTATTGTTAGAAAGGCGTGTATGCTGCTGTAGGCTTTACTAGTAAACGTGAAAGCGTGAGAACATGCAGACGAAGCAAAAAAAGGGGGATCTCGAGTACAGTCATTGTGACAGCACTGTTCTTTACCATTCTTCTTTCCCTTTTATTGAATTTATGTGTTAGGCTTTACATTTACCTTTTAATTTATATATGTGGATTTAGAATGTTTCACGACAGTCTTGTTCTACAGTCTACACCATAGTGGCCAGTAATTTTTTGCTGTCTCTTGTAACGTCTTGTTTATTTTCCATTTAAGGTAGTATTTATTTAATTCGTTTCTGGAAATAAAATATAAAATAAAAAACTTAACTTATTACTCAAATGACAGTTATTGCTTATAGTTTTAACATTTGTTTATGTATCTAATGGAAACAAGTGAGGATATAAACATTTAAAAATAGGAAGTAACTTTTCAATCACCCTTTTATTTTTAGACGCTAGATTGCAGGATGACTGTTGTCATGATGTATAAAGACATAACTATCCAGACAAGAGCGAGACTAGATAGCAAGATGATTGTTGTCATGATGTCTAGAGACATAACTATCCAGACAAGAGCGAGACTAGATAGCAGGATGATTGTTGTCATGATGTCTAGAGACATAACTATCCAGACAAGAGCGAGACTAGATAGCAGGATGATGTTGTCATGATGTCTAGAGACATAACTGTGCAGACAAGAGCGAGACTAGATAGCAGGATGACTGTTGTCATGATGTCTAGAGACATAACTATACAGACAAGAGCGAGACTAGATAGCAGGATGATGTTGTCATGATGTCTAGAGACATAACTATACAGACAAGAGCGAGACTAGATAGCAGGATGATGTTGTCATGATGTCTAGAGACACAACTATACAGACAAGAGCGAGACTAGATAGCAGGATGATGTTGTCATGATGTCTAGAGACATAACTATACAGACAAGAGTGAGACTATATAGCAGGATGATGTTGTCATGATGTCTAGAGACATAACTATACAGACAAGAGCGAGACTAGATAGCAGGATGATGTTGTCATGATGTCTAGAGACATAACTATCCAGACAAGAGTGAGACTTGATAGCATACATTCTACTGTCGTTATAGAGCGGGAATCTGGGCACAAAATAGCCAGTTAGCCAATGCCCTATGTAATCCTTTTTGCATGAGTGCCTAGACACTTTCACGCATCTAATCTCAGATGCTTCCCCATCTCTTTTTAATGTCTAATTATATTCTCCAGTCATCATTGCCGTTACAATGTCGCTTCTCATGTTTCTTGGTCTTCAACTATTTTTCTTAGTCTTTTCCTGTAGGCCCTGTCTACATATCGTTTTTTACATGTTACTTACTTAGTCGTTGCTCTTCAACCCTGCGGTGTAGAGGTTTGACAAAGAGAGCGCCATACTATTCTATTGCCGGTCTTTCTCCTGGCCTGGTTCCAATCAAGTGCTCGGTTCTTCAGAGATTGTCAAATGTTGTCCTCCCAGCGGACTTTGGGTCGTCTTGGAGGTCTGGATCCTTGGCTCTTATTTTCCCATTCTTGTCGTGGTAGCCGATCTTCTCCCTCTCTGCAGACATGGCCAGACCATCGTAGTTGGGACTGTTCTACTTTGGTCTGCAGGGGCTGGGTTTTGAGGCCTTGCCGTATCGTCTGGTTGCGGACCATGTCTCTTCTTGTTACTTCAACCACCTTCCTCAGATATCTCATTTCTGAGGTTTGGAGCTGGCTTTTGTAAGTTGTAGTCATTGCCCATGACTCGCATCCATAGGTCAAGACTGGAACATAGGTGAAGCGGTATACAGCCATGTTCGTCGTCTTGCCAACTCCTCTTTTACTGAGGAATCCTCTGTTTATGGCCTGAAAAGTCTCCCTGCTGCTGCTTTTCGGGCAGTCAACGCTTCACATACTGCTGTGTGAACTGTCTTTTGGCCTGTCTAATTCCTGCGTGACCGTATGTCCCCATTTCCGACTATGTTGTCCAGCAAGAGCAGATCACCAGTGTCGTATTTATGAAAAGAAGCAGACTCTTACCGACGGGAAAAGAGATGAGGAAAAGACATTGGCGACGGCTAGGACATTTATCAGATAAAAGCAGCACAAGGCACTCATTATTATGGGATTCATTCGGTAAAAGAAATAGAGGAAAACAGAAAACACGGAGAAGAGAACTGGAGACAGGCATAAGTATGATTCTTGGAGTGGACTTGAATACATGGCGCAGCACAAGACGACTTGGTATGAACTTATTGAATGTCTGTGCTCGACCGGGAGCTTACTGGGCTTAAAGAGGTATTCAGGATTTTCTGATAATGTCTGCTAATTAATGTATCTGCTGCTTGTTTTTTAAAGGGTGCGAAGTTTTTATTGTTCTTTAATTCTTTCTTACCTACAGTTTACAGATATAACATGTGTTTAAAATAACAACTCTTTATTTTAGTTTTTTTCCGTCATTATATCTTCCTTATTATTTGTCCTCCATTTTTCCAAGTCTGCTGGTTGTCTCCTGATTGATAGATTATATGGAATTTGGATGGTACTCATTAATGCATGGGTCGACAACCTTTTGCATGGTGAGGGCCACAATCGCAAGAAGTAAAGTGGCCGCATAGATTTGACCATGGGGTCATGGACAGCCAGTGAAGAAGAAAGAAAGTCTCTAGAGACCACAGAAATGTCGTTTTCCAGGAGAATATTAAGAATACTATGAACAGCTAAAACGAGTAACGAAGATATCCCGAAAGAGGCCAATGCGCAAAGAAAACTCATATTAGAAGAAAGGAATTCCCTTTTTTAAAATATGTTATGTAAACAGGAAAGCTGGTATATATTGTGACAACAGGAAAGCTGGTATATATTGTGACAACAGGAAAGCTGGTATATATTGTGACAACAGGAAAGCTGGTATATATTGTGACAACAGGAATGCTGGTATATATTGTGACAACAGGAAAGCTGGAATATATCGTGACAACAGGAAAGCTGGTATATATCGTGACAACAGGAAAGCTGGTATATATTGTGACAACAGGAAAGCTGGTATATATCGTGACAACAGGAAAGCTGGTATATATTGTGACAACAGGAAAGCTGGTATATATTGTGACAACAGGAAAGCTGGTGTATAACGTGACAACAGGAAAGCTGGTATATATTGTGACAACAGGAAAGCTGGTATATATTGTGACAACAGGAAAGCTGGTATATATTGTGACAACAGGAAAGATTGAAGGAAAAAGAGATAGAGGGCAACGAAGAGAGAAGATACTGAACATTTGAACATCAGGGGTGAAAGGACGTCAAAAACAGCAATGGGGACACAAGGTTGTGGAGAGACGTGATCGCCTACGCTGGCAGGCGTGGTACTTGAAAAGGAAGACTCCATGCATTATAATGCGTCCAAATTGCGTTGACAATTTGTCGTTTTCTTGTCGAATACGAACGGCATGAAATATAAAGCTTTAATCACTATCTAATGACAGTGCAATTGTAAACTCTATTAGCTTCAGGGGTTCAGTGTTTCTTTGTTAAGGCATTCGTATGATGAGTAAACATTTTAAAAGACGCACCAACTCTTAATAACTTTACTTTCTAAAACATAACAGCCTGCTTAATAATAATATAAAATCTTGACACTCCGTCATGCTGTCAGTTAAAAATTGGAAGTTAAATTTTAGCAGCAAAGAAAGTTGATGTATGTCGGACAGTTGCAGACAGATGTACGTAAGTAGTGATATTCATCATCTATATTTTTCGGCGAACTTCGAGCTTCGACTAGAAAAACTTAATTCTTGAAAATTCTTTCTTAAACATGCAAGTGCTTCATAAAACAGTTTAAAATGTTGCAGCAAGTTCTTTTACGTTAGGGAACACGGAATTGTGAAGACATTTGTGATGTAGTTTTTGTGTACACGAGTCAAAAGCTTCTTTCAGCTACTCAGTACTGTCTGTGCCATTGAATTCAAACGGATACAATTCAGTTGCTCCTTCTAAGATAACGGTGGAAGTCAAATATCCTTACATTATTTTTCAGTCTGCCGTACGCAGTTCCCGTGGGTCTCCGAGGAGACAAAGAAAGAATATGATTACTGCTTCCCCAGGCATGTTGTGAACGGCATCTAAAGTCAGGTTGTGAACGGCAACTAATGTCAGGTTGTGAACGGCAACTAATGTTAGGTTGTGAACGGCAACTAATGTCAGGTTGTGAACGGCAACTAATGTCAGGTTGTGAACGGCATCTAATGTCAGGTTGTGAACGGCATCTAATGTCAGGTTGTGAACGGCATCTAATGTCAGGTTGTGAACGGCAACTAATGTCAGTTTGTGAACGGCAACTAATGTCAGGTTGTGAACGACATCTAATATCAGGTTGTGAACGGCATCTAATGTCAGGTTGTGAACGGCAACTAATGTCAGGTTGTGAACTGCAACTAATGTCAGGTTGTGAACGGAATCTAATGTGAGGTTGTGAACGGCATCTAATGTGGGGTTGTGAACGGCAACTATTATGAGGTTGTGAACGGCATCTAATGTAAGGTTGTGAACGGCAACTAATGTCAGGTTGTGAACGGCAACTAATGTCAGGTTGTGAACGGCAACTAATGTTAGGTTGTGAACGGCAACTAATGTCAGGTTGTGAACGGCAACTAATGTCAGGTTGTGAACGGCATCTAATGTCAGGTTGTGAACGGCATCTAATGTCAGGTTGTGAACGGCATCTAATGTCAGGTTGTGAACGGCAACTAATGTCAGGTTGTGAACGACATCTTGTTGCGTAGCATAATGTGTTGTTGTGTATAAATGTTCTGTGGATGATGTCACATTTGCCACACAACGTTGAGGGTGTTGTCTTTCATCTGCTTCTCTCAAAGGTATTATAATCCTGGCTTTTGCAGAGTAGTGTGCCACCCTCAGACACCAGGGATGATGAGGCAAGATCTTATGGTGTCGTGGTCTGGTGTATGTGTGACATGTTTATGAAGTCGAGTATCAGATAAGGACGTCACATCAATTCATAAAACGTATAAAGTCAATAAATGGTTGAACTGCAAGTGATGTTGTTGGTAATATATATTGTACGCCACAATGACAAAGCATGGACATCGTTATGCAGAAAAACATCACAGGTATATTCACAACAGTCATTGTATCATCGACGTAGTCGATTCCACAGGCACAGCAGACAGCATAATATTAATGTACATTATATGCCTTTTAGGATATCGTGACAAGCTGTACATGTAGTCAGGTAGTAAACTTCCCCTTTCCATAAGAGCTAGTAGATATCAACTAGGAGATTAAATATGGTCTCCTCGATTTGACCTCAACAAGACAGGCGTGTCTTTTGAGCGCCACATTATCGTCCTCTATGTTCCTTATACAGCAAAGGTATCAAACCTAGATCCATCAACAAAGTTCAGGAAGCAAATAGTCCGTAGGACAGGCATCAATCGATACGTGACAATCTAAGTGGATCATGAGCTGAGCAAACTAGTCATATCGTAGACTTTAGAATAAGGCAGGCTAAGCAAAAGTCAACATCACAAGATGGCGATAAAGTTACTCAGCAAAAAAGGGATTTAATTACCTGTTCATAAGGAATTAAATGAATAATCACATATGCCTCCAGGCATTAGGAATAACACAGAGATATATCATCTCAAGATAGGAACAACAATCATGAGGACTCCTTCCTGAATAAACTAAGCGAAGACTAGCACATAGCTACGTCTCGCCTTCACAGCTTCTCAGCACAGACTGACCTGGGCGGAAATCGTTTTAAACAACGCCACAAAAAGGGACATGCGCAGAACACGCGAATCGAATACAACTCAGGCCAATTTACGAAACGAAGAATGTTCTACGATGTTCGACTTAAGACCTATTACCTTAAAAGGAAATCAATCTTGAAACATTGCGATTGCCAACTGTTTTCAAAGAACTGGCGATCTGAGCGCTCTATAAATGGACATGACTCAAAAATCGTTCACACAACTATCGGCAACCCTAGCTATCAAGATAAGACAACTTCTGGACGATAGCTATCAAGATTAGACGACTGTAGAAATAAAAGTGACTACAATTTCATGAGTTCCTTCCCATGCATTAAAAAATGAATATAGTCAGAATGCATTGTCAGAATAAGTTGCGACAAGATATTAGCAGCAACATTACCGCCACCTCCCGATAAAAAAAAATGTGCAACATTTTTTTTTTTTTTAAATATCCAAGAGTAAAACCAAAAACGGTTTAACAACGCACGAATTATGCGGGGATAAGTAATTGCACTGCCTAATATGAGGCTAAATTGACACATAAAGTGTCTGGTGAGAATATTTCTCAACAGATAAAAAAATGTGATTTAAAAAATATATCGGGGAGGTGCCACCAACACACATTACGCTTGCATGAAAATACAATATAAATATGCAAGTTCATATCATTATAATCAAATAGCAGTGTCATAATCTAATACCGCTTAGAATGGATGTACACATCTGATATTGAATGTTAAATATTACATTATCTAAATGTTTAATATTACCATTACACAATGAAATTAAATATAAATGACGATCCAGGACACATCTCCTGTCGTTCCAAAGAAACTGTACAATGTGGAACTCTCCATGTTTGACAATAGAAAGGTAGCTTCTCAGATCAACAATAACGTGCTGAGAAAAAACAAACAATATAATTCTATTTAATAGCCATTATGTTTCATACTATACAATACATTATTATTAATAATTGTGACCGAGTGAACTTTCGGCCCTTATATTAACTACTCAGTCTTCTTCTTATATTAAAGATGGGAACAGAAGAAGATGATAACAAAGCACAATAGTATGTGTTCACCTAAAATGAGGACAGATGTGCTAATGTATTGTAGTAATATAGGTGTGTTATGGCTCTGTCGTATATATAGAAATAGAACAGAAGTATTAGTTGGAATCATGTGGGCATCTAGACAGAATGTCAGCCATCACATTATCCGACCCACGGATAGCTCGTACCGTGAAGTGAAAAGGTTGAAGAGCAATAGCATATCGAGTGGATCTCGAACTCTTCAAGTTCTTAGTCTGAATAGCTGTAAGAGCTTTCTGATCAGTTTCTAGAATGAAATGTGCGCCCAGGAGGAATCTTTGTAGTTTGAGAATAGACCAAACCATAGCTAACAATTCACGGTCTAAAACCGAGTAGTTCCTCTCTGCCGCATTTAGTTTTCTAGAAATGTACATGACAGGATGCAGAGTTTCGGCATATTCCTGCATAAGTGCTGCTCCAATCCCAGTGGATGAAGCATCACTTCGAAGAACAAAAGTTCTATCAAGAGTAGGTAATCTTAGGATGGGAGGAGAAGAAAATATACTTTTAATCTGGTCTAAGGAAAATTGACATTCCTGAGACCAACGAATCAGATTAGGCGACCCTTTCTTCAACAACGTTGACAGAGGTGCCATTATCGAAGATAGATTCGGAATAAATCTCCCATAGAATTGAATTAAACCCAAGAGACTCCGGACTTGTTTCTTCGTCTTAGGTACAGAGATGTTCAATATTTTCGAAGTATTGTGGTCTTCTGTCTTCAAGAGACCATGACCAACACGATGACCCAAGAAAGAAATTTCACCAAAACCAATATAAGCTTTAGAAGGTTTTGCTGTCAGATTATACTCACGTAGAGTAGACAGTAGGTCATATAAACCCAGATAGTGATCTTCCCAAGAATCACTGAAGAGACAGATATCATCTAAGTAAGCGATGACATCTGAACGATGAGAAAGAATTCGACGCATCATGCGAACGAAAGTAGCAGGGGCGTTCATAAGACCGAAAGGCATTACATTCCATTGAAATAAACCCCTAGGTCTAGAGAAAGCAGTCAGAGGTTTGGCATGATCTGCTAAAGGCACTTGCCAATAACCTTTTGACAAGTCAAGTTTAGTGAAGAATCTAGAATTAGAAAGTCTACTAAGTAGATCCTCTAGTAAAGGCATAGGTTCAGCATCGAACTTTGTGACTTTATTTAATTTGCGATAATCAACGCAAATTCGTATGTTCTTATCTTTCTTCCGAACAATAACCATGGAAGAAGAATATGGAGAAGTCGATGGTTCAATTATGTTTAATTGGATCATTTCATCCAATTCCTTTTCCACTTGTGACTGAAAGTGTATAGGGATAGGATACGGCCTAACCCTAATAGGATTACTGTCGGTAAGAATTATGTCATGTTCTATGACATTCGTGTGACCAGGGATGTCGGTTAGAACATCCTTAAATGTCTGTAACATCGACGAGACTTGACGATGTTCATCAACAGAAAGATTAGGAGAAATGGACACATCTTTCCAAGATTCCATAGAATGTAGTGGAACCACTGGAAGAGGGAGATCGACATCAGAAAAAACAGATTCCTCATCCTGTATGACAGACAGGGATGAGTAATGACCATGAGGTACCGAAGAATCGTCCGTTGCCTGAAAAATAGGCAGCAAATAGTCTGGACGCTCACGAAATTCCGTCAGCATGTTGATATGGAAAGTCTTATGCTTTCCATCTATATCGACCACATAGTCAACATCGGAAATTCGTGAGACTATTGCATATGGACCTTTCCATGCAATCAGAAGTCTATTTTCCCTACTGGGGAGTAGAACGAATGCTTTGTCACCTGGACAAAGTTGTCGTAGACATCTGTTCTTGTTAGCAAACTGCCTTGCTTTTTCTTTAGCAATTTCTGACGAAGCAATCGCTAGTTTGCATGCCTCAATGATCTTTTGCCTCAGAGCAATGACATACTCATATGAAGATTGAGTGTCATCACTAATATCATCAGCAGTGATGAGATCGTGTAATAAAGACATAGGGCCGCGCGGACGCGCGCCAAAGACAAGTTCAAAGGGAGAGAATCCTGTGTGCTCATTTGGGACCTCTCTATAGGCAAAGAGAGCCGCAGGTAAAACCCTGTCCCAATCTTGAGGATGGTCTTCAGTTATCTTACCAAGTAAAGTCTTGAGCGTTCTATTCAGACGCTCAACTAACCCATTAGACATAGGATGATAGATGCTACTGAGAGATCTTTTAATGTGTAAGGTAGACATTACTTGAGACATAGTATCAGATATGAGTTGAGTTCCATGGTCTGACAGTATTTCTCTGGGGAACCCCAAGCGAGAAAATATCAGCCAAAGAGCATCTGCGATATCTGTAGTAGATATGCTCTTTAGAGGGATAGCCTCTGGCCAACGTGTGCACATATCGACACATGTAAGAATAAACTGATGTCCTCTGGCCGACTTTATCTTAAAAGGGCCAATAATATCTATGGCCATTTTCTGGAATGGCCGAATAGGGATGTCAGCAGCCTGGATAGGCGCAGCATGTCGTGGTCCTCTAGATTTGACCTCCTGACATACCTGACATGATCGGCAGTATATACGGATGTCCTTGTTAACAAAGGGCCAAAAGAAAGCCGCAAGGACTCTCGACTTTGTACGGGAAAATCCCATGTGTCCAGCACATTGCGAGTCATGAGCATGCTGCAATATTTGCACTCTCATACTCTTGGGAACAAGAATTTGCGAATGTGCTGATGTAGCCGAGTCTTGTACCATACGTACAAGTACGCCGTTTTTCATTTCTATCCAAGATTTTCTTTGTGTATCCTTATTTGGATCACCTTTCTTCGCAAGAATGAAGAATTTCTTTAGCGTAGGATCTTCTTCTTGTAATTTTATGAACGAGTCACGAGAAATAACCAAGGTACTATCTTGGCTATGAACTTCATTATCATTATTCAACGAAGTTTGCGGTGTTTGTAGAGCTTGTGCTCTTGTAACCACTGCATTGGTAGCTTGCATATTATCATCTTCCCAAGCAGCAATCTGCTGTGGGGTACATTCCCTAACTCCGTGGATACGACCAATAATAAGGTCCGCAATAGGATTAGGTAAGAGACAGGCATGCACATCTCCCGTAAAGAAAGGAGTGGCAATGTGAATTATAGCAGTAGGATATTTCTCTAGAGTGCCGCCAAATGTGACACATTTAATAACCCTTCCTGTAGCACAAGATGGATCTACAAGCGATTGTCTAACACCAATAGTGGTGCATCCAGAATCGAAAAGTAGTGAGACCGGAGTATCATTAACAAGACCCTTATGTAGGATTAGAGAACCTCTCCCGTCATGTGCAACCGAAGCAGGAAGAGCGGGGAGAGGGTGACCACAACTCAAAGTCGATATTGTAGTCGGTTCGAACAAAGTACTGCATTGGGGGCACTTGTTTGCTCTTCCAAAGTCAAATGAAGAACAAGTGACAGCGTCAGAGTTTTTATTATCAGAAACCTGATTACAGGCTCCCTGAGATTCTTGTTGAACCGAGTTAGCCTGCTGATATCTCTTTTTTTTGTATTGAGATCTACCGCGACTACTATTACCTCTGAAGTTATCACTGTTGTTATTGTCTCTGTAGTTATTATTGTCTCTATTATAACTGTTATCATGTTTCGAACTACAGTTTCCATGATTATTATCATGTCCACATTGATGTGAACATCTATTTGTTTGGTTTTGAGGTCTACGCGAGGAAAAACCTCTGTTACCATATCCTCTTCTGAAATGCCTAAAATTATTATGTTGGAAGTAACGAGGACTGTCAGCTCGTCTCCAATTCTTCGACGAAGAATCACCCTGAAATTGATTTCCATAGTTTTGACCGTAACTACGGTTACTTTTCTTATCAAAATTTTGTTGGAATCTATTACTAGTGTTTTGACTATAAGGTGCTGCCGAAGCAACTGGCAGACCTTCTTTTACTTTAGAGTTACCAATGGTTGCGTGAGGATGAGCAGTTATGTATTGGCTACAGAAATCTTCCATTTCTTTTATTGTTTTAGGTTTACGTTCATGAAGGAAAGCAAGGAAAGACTCATTAACAGAAGACATGACTTTGTCTCTAAGTATTAAGTCCATAAGTCCTTCATAAGTTTTTTCTGTCTTAGACAGCTCCACCCAACGTAAAAAAGTAAGACGTGTCTTTGAAATAAATTCAGAGAATTGCACACCAGTTTCTGGTAACATATTTTTAAATTGAAGACGATAGCCGTCTTCGTCAAGTTGGTATTTTTTTAACAATATAGCCCTGACAACATCATAGTTGTTCTTGTCAGGCTCATCTACCATGCTTAACATACTCAAAGCATCACCTCTAAGTATTTTGGACAAATGATAAACCTGCAATGATTTATCTATGTTATGTACTTTACATGAAGTTTCAAATCTGTCCAAATAGAATGTTATATCGTCGATGGAAGCATTGAATGGTGGTAGGTTAAGTTTGAAAGTGCTTGCATTAGTCTTATCTGAGACCTTATTTGCATCATTAGCATTACCTATGTTCATCACCCTTAATTTCTCAACTTCCAAAGCTAAGAGTTTTTCTTCATGCTCCATTTTTGCTTTTCTCTCTTCAGACTCTCTTTGTAACTTCCTTTCTTCAACTTCAGCTTGCTTTTCTAACCTTGTATTTTCAGCCTCTATTTCAAGTCTTTTATTTTCAGCCTCTATTTCAAGTCTTTTATTTTCAGCCTCAAGTCTTTTCTCTTCAGCTTTTGCTTCTGCTTCTCTTTTTTGTTTTTCCATTTCCATTTGGAATCTTTTTTCATCCACCTGCATTTGCAGTTTCTTTTGTTCAGCTTCCATTGCTTTATCATATTGAGTAGTTGCAAATTCTTCTAACTTATCACCAGTCTTCCCAAGCAATTTACCCTGCTCAATAAAGTGCTCAAATGTAGCCATGATGAGTAATAATATGAGTCCACAACCTGAAATAATTAATTATCTTATTTCAAATTTAATTATAACAAGTCTTAAATGAAGCACTTGTTTACTCACAACACTATATTATTATCCCAATCTCTGTGGGAAACAAGTCTTATATCAAAGAACTTGTGTATAGACCTTTTTGAAATATCATCAATCAACTCTTGATCATAGGTGCACTTCCCATTCAATAGTGCACAATACTATTCATCATTTATTAATCATCAGTGTAGTAGTAATGCATAAGCATAACCCACTATTAAATGTGAATTAACTACTATAAGTGTAACCAATGACTATGTAAACACAATCACAATGTAAACAATAACAATGTAAACATTACACTGTAAACAATACAATGTAAACAATACAATGTAAACCCCATACTGGCCACCAAATGTTGCGTAGCATAATGTGTTGTTGTGTATAAATGTTCTGTGGATGATGTCACATTTGCCACACAACGTTGAGGGTGTTGTCTTTCATCTGCTTCTCTCAAAGGTATTATAATCCTGGCTTTTGCAGAGTAGTGTGCCACCCTCAGACACCAGGGATGATGAGGCAAGATCTTATGGTGTCGTGGTCTGGTGTATGTGTGACATGTTTATGAAGTCGAGTATCAGATAAGGACGTCACATCAATTCATAAAACGTATAAAGTCAATAAATGGTTGAACTGCAAGTGATGTTGTTGGTAATATATATTGTACGCCACAATGACAAAGCATGGACATCGTTATGCAGAAAAACATCACAGGTATATTCACAACAGTCATTGTATCATCGACGTAGTCGATTCCACAGGCACAGCAGACAGCATAATATTAATGTACATTATATGCCTTTTAGGATATCGTGACAAGCTGTACATGTAGTCAGGTAGTAAACTTCCCCTTTCCATAAGAGCTAGTAGATATCAACTAGGAGATTAAATATGGTCTCCTCGATTTGACCTCAACAAGACAGGCGTGTCTTTTGAGCGCCACATTATCGTCCTCTATGTTCCTTATACAGCAAAGGTATCAAACCTAGATCCATCAACAAAGTTCAGGAAGCAAATAGTCCGTAGGACAGGCATCAATCGATGCGTGACAATCTAAGTGGATCATGAGCTGAGCAAACTAGTCATATCGTAGACTTTAGAATAAGGCAGGCTAAGCAAAAGTCAACATCACAAGATGGCGATAAAGTTACTCAGCAAAAAAGGGATTTAATTACCTGTTCATAAGGAATTAAATGAATAATCACATATGCCTCCAGGCATTAGGAATAACACAGAGATATATCATCTCAAGATAGGAACAACAATCATGAGGACTCCTTCCTGAATAAACTAAGCGAAGACTAGCACATAGCTACGTCTCGCCTTCACAGCTTCTCAGCACAGACTGACCTGGGCGGAAATCGTTTTAAACAACGCCACAAAAAGGGACATGCGCAGAACACGCGAATCGAATACAACTCAGGCCAATTTACGAAACGAAGAATGTTCTACGATGTTCGACTTAAGACCTATTACCTTAAAAGGAAATGAATCTTGAAACATTGCGATTGCCAACTGTTTTCAAAGAACTGGCGATCTGAGTGCTCCATAAATGGACATGACTCAAAAATCGTTCACACAACTATCGGCAACCCTAGCTATCAAGATAAGACAACTTCTGGACGATAGCTATCAAGATTAGACGACTGTAGAAATAAAAGTGACTACAATTTCATGAGTTCCTTCCCATGCATTAAAAAATGAATATAGTCAGAATGCATTGTCAGAATAAGTTGCGACAAGATATTAGCAGCAACACATCTAATATCAGGTTGTGAACGGCATCTAATGTCAGGTTGTGAACGGCAACTAATGTCAAGTTGTGAACTGCAACTAATGTCAGGTTGTGAACGGAATCTAATGTGTGGTTGTGAACGGCATCTAATGTGGGGTTGTGAACGGCAACTATTATGAGGTTGTGAACGGCATCTAATGTCAGGTTGTGAACGGCAACTAATGTCAGGTTGTGAATGGCAACTAATGTCAGGTTGTGAACGGCAACTAATGTCAGGTTGTGAACGGCATCTAATATCAGGTTGTGAACGGCATCTAATGTCAGGTTGTGAACGGCATCTAATGTCAGGTTGTGAACGGCAACTAATGTCAGGTGGTGAACGGCAACTAATGTCAGGTTGTGAACGGCATCTAATGTGGGGTTGTGAACGGCAACTAATGTGGGGTTGTGAACGGCAACTAATGTCAGGTTGTGAACGGCAACTAATGTGAGGTTGTTAACGGCATCTAATGTCAGGTTGTGAACGGCATCTAATGTGAGGTTGTGAACTGCAACTAATGTCACGTTGTGAATGGCGTCTAATGTGAGGTTGTGAACGGCATCTAATGTGAGGTTGTGAACGGCAACTAATGTGAGGTTGTGAACGGCAACTAATGTCAGGTTGTGAACGGCATCTAATGTGAGGTTGTGAACGGCATCTAATGTGGGGTTGTGAACGGCAACTAATGTGAGGTTGTGAACGGCATCTAATGTCAGGTTGTGAACGGCAACTAATGTGAGGTTGTTAACGGCATCTAATGTCAGGTTGTTAACGGCATCTAATGTGAGGTTGTGAACGGCAACTAATGTCAGGTTGTGAACGGCGTCTAATGTCAGGTTGTGAACGGCATCTAATGTGAGGTTGTGAACGGCAACTAATGTAAGGTTGTGAACGGCAACTACTGTCAGGTTGTGAACGGCATCTAATGTCAGGCTGTGAACGGCAACTAATGTGAGGTTGTGAACGGCAACTAATGTGAGGTTGTGAACGGCAACTAATGTGAACGGCAACTAATGTGATATTGTGAACGGCATCTAATGTGAGGTTGTGAAAGGCAACTAATGTCTCGTTGTGAACGGGCATCTAATGTCAAGTTGTGAACGACAACTAATGTGAGGTTGTGAACGGAAACTAATGTGAGGTTGTGAACGGCAACTAATGTGAGGTTGTGAACGGAAACTAATGTGAGGTTGTGAACGGCATCTAATGTGAGATTGTGAACGGCATCTAATGTGAGGTTGTGAACGGTAACTAATGTGATTTTGTGAACGGCAACGAATGTGAGGTTGTGAACGGCATCTCATGTGAGGTTGTGAACGGCATCTAATGTGAGGTTGTGAACGGCATCTAATATGAGGCTGTGAACGGCAGCTAATATGAGGTTGTGAACGGAATCTAATGTGAGGTTGTGAACGGCATCTAATGTGGGGTTGTGAACGGCATCTAATGTGGGGTTGTAAACGGCATATCATGTCTGGTTGTGAACGGTATCTAATGTGGGATTGTGAACGGCATCTAATGGGGGGTGTGTGAACGGCATCTAATGGGGGGGGGGGTTGTGAACGGCATCTAATGGGCTGTGAACGGCATCTAATGTGGGGTTGTGAACGGCATCTAATGCGGGGTTGTGAACGGCATCTAATGTGAGGTTGTGAACGGCATCTAATGTGAGGTTGTGAGCGGCATCTAATGTGAGGTTGTGAACGGCATCTAATGTGAGGTTGTGAACGGCATCTAATATGAGGCTGTGAACGGCATCTAATATGAGGTTGTGAACGGAATCTAATGTGAGGTTGTGAACGGCATCTAATGTGGGGTTGTGAACGGCATCTAATGTGGGGTTGTAAACGGCATCTCATGTCTGGTTGTGAACGGTATCTAATGTGGGATTGTGAACGGCATCTAATGGGGGGTGTGTGAACGGCATCTAATGGGGGGGGGGGGTTGTGAACGGCATCTAATGGGTTGTGAACGGCATCTAATGTGAGGTTGTGAACGGCATCTAATGTGAGGTTGTGAATGGCATCTAATGTGGGTTTGTGAACGGCATCTAATGTGAGGTTGTGAACGGCATCTAATGTGAGGTTGTGAACGGCATCTAATGTGGGGTTGTGAACGGCATCTAATGTGAGGTTGTGAACGGCATCTAATGTGGGGTTGTGAACGGCATCTAATGTGAGGTTGTGAACGGGGCAGGCAAACGCATGATTTAAAACAGATTGCTACATAAACCATCACTGCAAGAGTTTGTGCGTTGACATAAGCTACCTCAGGGGGGAGACCATCTGCACTGGTGGGTGGCTCTATAATCCATAATAGCGAAACAAAAGATGGTGATTTCTTAATCTAGAAAACTGTTCTGGAATTCTTTCATCAGCCTCCCATTCCTGTCACTAAATTTTTCCAGTGGAACTTAATCGTGTCCTTCTTTGGAACGACGGTGATACGCGGTCCCTTCATTCGGCTGTTTATCAGAGAACGAGTTTAAGTATGAATCATATCACATCTGGAAACATGTCACAAAACAAGTGACCATTTCACTTTCAATCTGATATTCAGACCATTCAAAATATACCGACTGATGTCTGGCAAGAACGCGGAATCTATTAACCATTCTGGGTCAGACAACCTCCTACCGTGGCAAAGGCCAAAGAAGATGTCCGAGTAGCTTCCTTCTACAAAGCTTTCTGACTTCAGTGCGGTACAACAAACATATCTCCAAACTCTGCTTCAGCTTCTAACAAAAGAAAAAAAAAAACTGTTGAACTGTCGATGGTAAAGTGCTGCTCTTCAGATGACATTTACAGCTAGCACTACAATGGCCAGCCCCGCGAAGTTCCCGGGAGTATTTTGGGGAGAGAAAGAAAGAATAAGACTCCCTCAGGCATGTCGTAAAGGGCGATAAACATGGGGTTCGGCATAGTGCTGGCAACTTCATTATGTAAAACAAATTGCTACAGAAACCACCACTCCTAAAGCACATGAATGCTTCGTGATAATGATGACTACAATATCTATGACAAAATGGGAAGTGACGATGATGACTACAATATCTATGACAAAATGTGAAGTGATGATGATGACTACAATATCTATGACAAAATGGGAAGTGATGATGATGACTACAATATCTATGACAAAATGGGAAGTGACGATGATGACTACAATATCTATGACAAAATGTGAAGTGATGATGATGACTACAATATCTATGACAAAATGTGAAGTGATGATGATGACTACAATATCTATGACAAAATGGGAAGTGATGATGATGACTTCAATATCTATGACAAAATGGGAAGTGACGATGATGACTACAATATCTATGACAAAATGGGAAGTGACGATGATGACTACAATATCTATGACAAAATGGGAAGTGATGATGATGACTACAATATCTATGACAAAATGGGAAGTGGCGATGATGACTACAATATCTATGACAAAATGTGAAGTGATGATGATGACTACAATATCTATGACAGAATGGGAAGTGACGATGATGACTACAATATCTATGACAAAATGGGAAGTGACGATGATGACTACAATATCTATGACAAAATGGGAAATGATTATGATGGCTACAATATCTATGACAAAATGGGAAGTGACGATGATGACTACAATATCTATGACAAAATGGGAAATGATGATGATGACTACAATATTGTCGTGCTTAGATAGGTTTTAAAGTTATATGAGGTCCCGCCTGAGTATAGGAGATGGTGATAGTGCATGAGAAGTAAAAGTGTAAGAAATAGATTTTCACAAGTGAATAGTTTAAGGAGAAGATCTGTCTCTGGACTGAATAGTTTCTCTAGTCCAGCCTATCTATATGACTATATTTTAGGATAAAACAGTCTTGCACCCCCTTATATTGAGAAATATAAGTTTACTAAACACATGCACACACAGCTATATGACAACAAGACACACAATCGTGAAAAACTATGGTTAAATTGGTATGGGTCTGACCAACACACACAAAGTTAGTTCTTTTGTTGTTTATTATCACTAAACTTTACAACATCGAATATCTAAAAGAGAAAGATCGGATACATCAGAATTACATGCATAGAAAAATATAACAGAATGCCTATGCATTCTCCTCGTTGAGAAGATAGGAACCCAACCAAGTTAATAACGGCCAAGGTCAAAAGGTTAGCAATAGGTTACAGTATATAGACAGTAAAGAAACAAAATTCATAATACGTGCTACTCCGTAAAGTAAACAATTGTTAAAGCCAAATAAGCTAGTGTGACCGTGTGGCCAGAAAGGTGTAATTTTTGACTGAGTAATAGTTGTCGATCTTGTCTACTTTGTGTATATTTGTGCTCATGTTGGCATTCTCACACGGGAATGGGCGATTTAAACGAAACACACCTTTGCCATCCGTGAAGTAGACAAACGTGTGAGACGCAGCAGATGTAATGTGAGGCAGCCCTCGGTTGTTAGACATCTCGGCGCTGTCTGACACCAGAAGAAAACACCTTGTTGAGCACGAAACCGTGAGGTGTGACTCCAGGCAAGAAATATCGTGGGAATGTAACCACCAGTGGGCGGAACTTGAATTGTGGGCGTCTAGGAAGATAATCTTCACTAAGATGTGATCTCATGACATCCATACTGAGCATAGGACTCCTGATTTGCTCCCTAGAGGGATGGATGAAGCTTTCCCTGACATTTTAACGTGGCTATCATGTGGTACAGTAGTGGAGATGTAGATTTAAACTGAGGCAGTGAGAGAGTCGAGCGGAGAGCTGAGAAGTAGCCAGATCGTCTTCTTGTGCAAAACGCGCCTTCGTACTATTACCAAGTGAGGTTTGGGCTTTTGCATAGTTGCGTCTGTGCTAAGAGAACTAACGACATAGAGGTATACTTTTGTACATTTTTATAATACTTTAGATTTAGTAATATTAGACGTTTCAGGTTTTAATGCTTTGTAGCGTTTGTCTATCTATAGTTTGATAGAAGCTGACTGGCGATTTATGTGTGTTTAAGTGTAATTTCACGTATATCTCATCGCTATTTTCAACAGCGAGATTGTGTGTTAAATGTGTTAAGTACTAAGTGAATTTATAAGAGGAATTCTAGTTTCGCATTGCGCTGTATACAAGTGTGTATTTCTTACCATTATTATTATTATTTGTGTAGTGTTAAGTAATAGTTATATTGCATTCTTGTGAGCCGTAAGTGTGGTTAATTTTACATCAGTGATTATTGTGAGAGAAAGATTAGCGTACCCTCTAGCTCCGTGAGTAGCGTAGGCCTATTACGTTTAGTATAGAGCTGTAAGAATAGAGTATATATATATATATATATATTTATATCTGCTTGTTCTTTAGAGCAGCTAGGCCTCTAAGATACTGATCAAATGTGGTCATTTAGACCAGTGAGTTGTGTAAAATATTTCATCATGGATAGAAGTGCTTCATTTAAGTTTTCTCTCGCGAGATGATGTAGTTAGTATTTAGTAGGAGTATGAAGGCATTGACTGAGATATGTTTATTGTATGATTACACATATACACAGACCTGCATAAACACACACAACACACACACACATGGTCATTTAAGCGCATCTACTAGCATATTTTCACACATGTGTAACACCACACTCAACATACACACACACACATGGACATATAAGTGCATGTACTTGCATATTTTCACACATATGTATGTATTATTACGTAGATGATGTTTGTCCATTAGTACGATGCTAGTTTATTTTGTTTCATTTTATTTCAGAGAGTCCAGCAGTCTGTGCTGGGTTATATGGTGTTACGTAGTAAATACCTAAATAGCTTGGTTATATGGTGTTGTATAGGAATTACCTACAAAGTAAACTTGTGGACAACATCGTTTTCTGTATGATTCAAATGCTACCTGATAGGGTTTCATTAATAAAAGTGGGACCCCTGTCATCAAGAGAGTTTTTCTGTGACTGCGGAACGTGTGTGAAAGTAGGCCAGAGAGAGTGACGACAACATTACACACGAATTCTTATTCTCCTTCACACATCGTCTTCGCACTGTCACACTAGTTTGGTACAAGCTACCGTAACAACAAAATATTCAATCTCCATCTCTGACATACGTGGCCATGCTCTCTCTCTCTCTCTCTCTCCTTACCTAATCTTGATGATATTTCCTGGAATGTACAGGTATCCTGAATATTTTTAACGATATTGATAGTGTCAGGCTACAGTGCCAAATTTGGCCCCAGTCAAGCCTTGACAATAACTTTATAAGGTGGACGCCAAGTTTGGTGAGGTAATCCTGGATCGATAGTGTCACCTCGAATAGTAATGGTAGAAAAATCGAGATCTAGTGTTCACAGCAAAGAATGGAGAAAAACAAATACTTCTGGTATTTGGACACAGCTAGTTGCTAAAAATTGTTACTGATGATGGTACGTGATTGATTGGTAAATCCTATCGGCTGGCTCTGGTGAGTGCCGATTCTGAAATAGCGTTACTCTTCTGGATAAATATCCTCTTGGATACGACTATCAGAAGTCGGGAAAACAGTTATTGTTATTTCACCACAATGGGCTGATAAAAATGCAAGAAAATATATCTGGGTATTTTGTAAGTCCAGTTAAAATGTACTATTACAATGTTCGTTCGTCTCTGTGGCCCGTCCTGTTCACAACTGAAACTTGGAGACGCGTCAGCCAACAGAAGACAACTTTAATCCAATCAGTAAAAATGGAGACAAGACCCAAAGATATAGCCACATAAAAAAACGCTGGTGGCCGTTGATCAGGTTGCCTAAGGGATATAGGAACATTATGAAAAAATTACTGCTAATAATATCTACATACATATTTACACAGAAGGGGACGAGACATCTCTCATCCTCTCCGTCAGTCCTGATTAAAGTTAAAAGGCGCACGTTATGTCTAGCCTATCCTGTCGCGCGTCGCTTAGCGGGTGCAAGTTTGGTGGAGGCATGCAGCCTTTTTCCCCTCCTGCTCCGGTCAGCGATCAGCGCATAATGTCAATTATGATTAAATTATCCCTACGCGCACTTAACAAATATCGCCTGTCATTAATGACTATTAGATTTTCGGCGTCTGTTTGTTTAGTCGCATGAGATAGTCAAACACAGTCACTTACTAAAATACACACAATGAAATAAAGTGAATTGTATTTCGTCAATTATCAGTCGCCTAGTGTATTTATTAGTCAACTAAACCGTCTCTTTCTGTGTGATAGCGGGTGATTAAATTTAAATTCCCAACTGAAACATCTGGAATAAAAATAACTACGCGTTATTTAATTCGCGAGTCTTAACACCTAGAAAATCACAGTGAATTTAAGATGCTAAAACTTTTAACACTTTAATACGCTTTAGCACAAATTTATATATTACCAGAAATCCAGAAAGAAACACCACGCTCTATTAACACATCTATTCCCAGTGGTTCTCGATAACGTGTTTAGATTCTCCGAAAAAGATCTGAGCGACTCTGATAATGATTTTAAAAAGACGCAGTTTATATACGATCATGTTGTTATGATCTCTAGAAGATGTGAATTCTCACACTCCGTTTCCCAGCAGAGAAATCTGAAGCTACGTTTCCCAGATCAAGGGTTTAACGGTCTATGACAAAATTGGAAGTGACGATGATGACTACAATATCTATGACAAAATGGGAAGTGACGATGATGACTACAATATCTATGACAAAATGGGAAGTGACGATGATGACAACAATATCTAATCTATGACAAAATGGGAAGTGACGATGATGACTACAATATCTAATCTATGACAAAATGGGAAGGGACGGTGATGACTACAATATCTAATCTATGACAAAATGGGAAGTGACTATGATGACTACAATATCTAATCTATGACAGAATGGGAAGTGACGATGATGACTACAATATCTAATCTATGACAAAATGGGAAGGGACGATGATGACTACAATATCTAATCTATGACAAAATGGGAAGTGACGATGATGACTACAATATCTAATCTATGACAAAATGGGAAGTGACGATGATGACTACAATATCTAATCTATGACAAAATGGGAAGTATTCTGGGCACTAAACAGTAAAGGTAAAGGTAGTTCCAAAGATAATACTGCTATAGGGGAGTGAAGTGTTTGAGACTTCACCATACTACGTCCAGCTTTGAGAGGTAATGTTACAACAGAATAACTCTCCAATAATATCAAATCATGTCACATCTTTTTATTTAAAAAAAATAAAAAAAAGGTAAAGGCAATCCTGAAGCAGATACTGCCGTAGGAGAGTGAAGAATACTAGCTTCAGCATCGTGAGGTGGAATGACACGTTCCCTATCTCGCTGCCTTTGCCTTTCCTATCCCATTTACAGCTGGGTAGACTGGCGCATGGCCGCCACCATGTTTCTAAGACGGCGCCTATGCCGCGTGAGGCCAGAGCTGTTACCAGTCTGGCAATACACTAAACAGTATAGCCATAGAAACAGAACATTTTCAAGCTGTGGACATGAAGTGAATACTTAGAATATCCTAAACGTACAAGATATAAAATATGTCAAGCATAAACGACCTCTAACATAGAAACCTTAATTATAAAGTTTGGCAAGAAGCGCAACTCAGGTGATAAAGAAATACGCGGCGAATGTTTTTAGCACCTGTTTGATCACACGAGAATGGAGAAATTGATGATGGAAGTAAAATGTTAGGAGGATTAGAGGGACAAGAGCAGGGTGGTTAGAGCATTTGCATATCGCGGTAAAGTTACCGGGTTCCGGGTTCAAAACCTGGTAGCTTCACCCTCCAGTCTACCCAGCTGTAAGTGGGTAAACGACTCTGCTCTCGAGTAAGGGAAGGCAAAGGCAGCGAGGAGGGAAATTGGTCACCTCGCCTCATAAAACTGAGGTCTAGTTTTAAGAAGTCTCTAACCCTTCACTACCTTACGGCATTATTTGCTATATGACTACCCTTACCTGTTGTTTATTTATTTATTTTTTCATAACAAGATGGGACGTGGTTTGATATTATTGGAGAGTTATTCATTTTTATTTTTTATTTCATTTTCACTCTTGCTGAAAAGAAAGCCACTGCCGCTAACCTCCATGCAAGAAGTCTGCGCTAAAACTCTTTAAACAAGCCATTTGTTGTTGTTGTTGTTGTTGTTGTCGATCCAGCGGCGCTTGGGTTTTAGCCCTGCGGCCCAATAACAAGCTGGGGTGCCTGTGGACTTTCCTTCCCACCCGGTCAGAAGCCAGACGCCTGTGCCATCTCAGCTCCTTCCCATCCACAGAGGGTTTGTACGTTGTTTCTGCCCTTATCAAGTGGCTTCTGTGGGTAATTTATTTTACATGGTGAAGCAGTTACTACCAGGTACTTCCTTACATTCTTCTTTTCTTAATCGACTTTTGCAACAGGCTTTGTAGGACGTTGTGGTCTTGTTATGTGCACCCTGATACTGAGCCAGGCTTTGTGGGACGTTGTGGTCTTGTTATGTGCACCCCGATACTGAGCCAGGCTTTGTGGGACGTTGTGGTCTTGTTATGTGCACCCCGATACTGAGCCAGGCTTTGTGGGACGTTGTGGTCTTGTTATGTGCACCCCGATACTGAGCCAGGCTTTGTGGGACGTTGTGGTCTTGTTATGTGCACCCCGATACTGAGCCAGGCTTTGTGGGACGTTGTGGTCTTGTTATGTGCACCCTGATACTGAGCCAGGCTTTGTAGGACGTTGTGGTCTTGTTATGTGCACCCCGATACTGAGCCAGGCTTTGTAGGACGTTGTGGTCTTGTTATGTGCACCCCGATACTGAGCCAGGCTTTGTAGGACGTTGTGGTCTTGTTATGTGCACCCCGATACTGAGCCAGGCTTTGTAGGACGTTGTGGTCTTGTTATGTGCACCCCGATACTGAGCCAGGCTTTGTAGGACGTTGTGGTCTTGTTATGTGCACTCCGATACTGAGCCAGGCTTTGTAGGACGTTGTAGTCTTGTTATGTGCACCCGGATACTGAGCCAGGCTTTGTAGGACGTTGTAGTCTTGTTATGTGCACCCCGATACTGAGCCGGGCTTTGTAGGACGTTGTGGTCTTGTTATGTGCACCCCGATACTGAGCCAGGCTTTGTAGGACGTTGTGGTCTTGTTATGTGCACCCCGATACTGAGCCAGGCTTTGTAGGACGTTGTAGTCTTGTTATGTGCACCCCGATACTGAGCCGGGCTTTGTAGGACGTTGTGGTCTTGTTATGTGCACCCCGATACTGAGCCAGGCTTTGTAGGACGTTGTGGTCTTGTTATGTGCACCCCGATACTGAGCCAGGCTTTTTAGGACGTTGTGGTCTTGTTATGTGCACCCCGATACTGAGCTAAGCTTTGTAGGACGTTGTGGTCTTGTTATGTGCACCCCGATACTGAGCCAGGCTTTGTAGGACGTTGTGGTCTTGTTATGTGCACCCCGATACTGAGCCAGGCTTTGTAGGACGTTGTAGTCTTGTTATGTGCACCCAGATACTGAGCCGGGCTTTGTAGGACGTTGTGGTCTTGTTATGTGCACCCCGATACTGAGCCAGGCTTTGTAGGACGTTGTGGTCTTGTTATGTGCACCCCGATACTGAGCCAGGCTTTGTAGGACGTTGTGGTCTTGTTATGTGCACCCCGATACTGAGCCAGGCTTTGTAGGACGTTGTGGTCTTGTTATATGCACCCCCACCCCAATACTGAGCCAGGCTTTGTAGGACGTTGTGGTCTTGTTATGTGCACCCCGATACTGAGCCCTGGTATGCACATCATCGTCATAATCATCATCACCCTGCAGCTCACCAAGGAGCATTTGTCTTCAATAAACGTATGTCAAGTACTCCTGTACCGTACCATCATCTCAAGGTCAAACCATGTCTTCCTCATTCCATTCATATCCTGTCTCCAGTTCTCTTCTCCTCCTGCCTGTCTTACCCTAGGGCTTCCAGAACAAGGACTGCACTGTAACACTATCATCAGGTGTCATCAGTGTGCGTTAAATCCGTCGCAAGCGTCTTCATCTCATCTCTTATTCCACTGGCACTTTTCCGATTCTTGTCATCAGTTGCAAATTGGTGATCTATCATACGATCTCAATCCTTCTATTCTACGCAAGCACCTAAGTCTGCAGCACATGGTGAGGGGGGAAAAGGTGGGAAAATAATGAATAATGATCTGTCTTGGTAGAATGACTGCAAAGAGGGAACAGTAGATTTTCTTGGTAGTCGACTTTCTGCATGAAAGAAGATACATGATACTGTTTATTAATGTGTTCGTGTAAACGGAAACCGGGGAGCTGGAAATATATATAAAGAAACAACCAGTGTAAACAGCTGTTAGGTCAGGTCGACTTAGCCTGAAGTGGCGTAAACAGACGAAGATGTATGCGTTTGTATCTTGAGCCTAACTGTTGGCAAGAGCTAATCTGGTTTCACATCTCTTACTAACTTTGCCAGTGTTTTTCCCTTATATGTATGTATATATATATATATATATATATATATATATATATATGTACTGGTAGTTAACTATCCATCATCTTCATCATCTGTCAGTTTCCTACGGAGGATATGCAACACGCCAAGTCTTCCTGTCCTGTGCCATCCGCTGAAGGTTTTTCCACATCTTCTTCATGCCCTTCTTGTCGGTCTCCAGTTCTCTTCTCCGTGTGTTCCTTGGTCTTCGTCTGCCTCTCTTACTATGGGGATTCCAGAAGAAGGCCTGCCTGGTGAAGCTATCAGCAGGTTTGCTAATGTGCGTCATATCCATCTCCAGCGTCTTCTTCTCATGTCTGGTTCTTGTCTGGCACTTGTCTGGTTCTTGTCTTGTTCTTGTCTGGTTCTTGTCTGGTTCATGTCTGGTACTTGTCTGGTTCATGTCATCAGTTCCACATTAGTGATCGTGTCATACCGTTCTGTTTTAGGCAAGCACCCATTTATGAGAGCTTCCGTGGTTAGAGCGCATACCTATTCACGGCAAAAGTAGCAGGTTGGAAACATGGTGGCCTCACGCTACAGTCTACCCAGCTGTAAATGGATACCTGACTCTGCTGTTGGGTTAGAAAAGACAAAGGCATCGAGAAATGAACTATTTATCCCACTTCTCGAAACTTGACTTAGTAGTGTCAAGCCTCTAATACTTCACTCACTTACCGCAGTATTTTCTATGAAACTATTTTTTTTTTTTTACACATTTGATGATTTATGAACGTCTGAAGCTTTAAACAGTTCTTCTTGTCCCCATGTTTCACGGCCATATAATAGGACTGACGACATAAATTGAAGATTCTGATTTTTGTTGTTGGATTTGACTTCTTATTACCTCCATATATTTCCCAGTCCAATGAAAGCTTCTCTAGCCTTCCGTATTCTTATTAAGATATCTTGGCTGTTCCTCCAACTGTCTATATTCTATATTGCAGCTAAGGTTTTTGTATGATTCTACATCTTGTAGTGATTTTTTTAAAAAATGCAATGTTGTTATCATTTCCGGCATTTATTTTCATTATATTTGTTTTCTCCCTGTGTATTCTCAGACCCAATAGTTGTGATCTCTCATCAAGTATTAGCATTTTGTTTTGCATCTGATTACGGTTGTGTACAGAAGAGCCAGTTCGTCGACAGAATTGTTAACTGTACGTTAACTAGTGCAGGCGAAATAAATTTTTAAGTAAAATAGTGTTTAATTAATCAGGCCTTTACAAAGATTTTCCCTGTCTAGTTCTGCATCTCAGCACGAGACAGGGCCCAACCTTTGCCGTCCACAACTACATGCATAAGCAGTTTATTCCACCCCCACCCCACACACACACACGCACGCATGCACAAATACAGATTGTAAACACTTGTGTCTTTCTTTGATCTCATCAGACTGCTGCCGCAGTGGTGATACATTGCTACTTTTTTTAAAATGTAATTTTACACAGTACAGTTTATTTAGTCTGCATTTTGTTTTTAAATGTAATTTTACACAGTACAGTTTATTTAGTCTGCATTTTTTTTTTTTTTTTTTTTTTTTTTTACACAGTACAGTTTATTTAGTCTGCATTTTGTTTTTAAATGCGTGCATCACATGATATATATATATATATATATATATATATATATATATATATATATATATATATATATATATATATATATATATATATATATATATATATATATATATATATAATTAAAAAAACAATTTAAACCAGTTAAAGGTTATAACAGTTATCCGATATTTCAACTGAGATTATAATATTAACGTAAGTCGTCCATGAGGGTGTTGATAACTGTTGCGGACAAAAGTTAGCTATTGCGGATAAAAGTGGAAACATCATTTATGAAAGAAGCGAATGTGACTCGTGTATTTTTTGTGTGACGTCACTTTTTTTTTCCAAAACACCCGTCACAAAATTTTGACCATACTCTGCGTGACGTCATATGTGGACGACCCCTTAGTCTATAGCCCGGTCAATCGTAAAAAAAGCGAAAACGCGCTCGGAAGGACCCATCTTCAGCGCCCTTGCCGCCTCATGTCTCTTAGCACTCCTACGTAATCCCAGCGCCCCCCCCGGGAGCAGTAAGTCCACTTTGGGAATCACTTATTTAGATCATTTTTTAGGTTATATCCTACAGCTCAGGTCCAGAAAAACAGTTGTTACAGAAAAAGCAATAAGGCTGCGAAAGAATCCTCGCAAACATTGCGTATGACGCGATCTGATGAAAAGCGAGAGTCAGACACACATCTTCTGATAAAGTCAGGAATTAGTCATCGGATGTGGAATGTAAGGCCCCAAATGACGCTCGTACGACGGACGAGTGGCTAGGAAATAGATAAGGTGCTAAATAAACGTCTTGGGACTGGCGAAGATAAAGTGAAATAGAGCAGGGAGCACCATGTAAATACGAGAGCAAAATACGTAGCAACTTTTTCTTAACTGATATTTGTAGCTGTTCTTGAATTTGTATCATTGCTGATTCTTAATAATGCCTGCAATGGCGGCTTCGTGATTCTCGTAAAACGATAAGAGAAATGGTGAAAAATGTATTATCATAGTTGTTTGTTTAGTCAAATATTCATTTGATCATCCACGTCATTATTTTCCCCAGAATCTTTCTCAAGAACCCAGTTTTGAAGTTCATGTTGTAAAATGTTTACGGTTTTACCTGCGTCACAGGTGTTGCTTAAAAATAGCACGTGTTCATACTGATCAGGCCCTTCAGCATTCCTTAATGTCATGGCACATCTCATATCTCCCTGTTTTAAATAAACTACAGGAAATCAGAAAAAAGACAATCCACTTTCAGTGAATAGATTTTGAAGGGAGGTATGTTCGAACATATTGTAACGGTAGGGCAAAATTAATGGAAAAAGCGGTAGAGGACCAACAACAACAACAAAAATTCCAGATTGTGTGTGTGAGTGAGAGAGAGGGAGAGAGAGAGAGAGAGAGAGAGAGAGAGAGAGAGAGAGAGAGAGAGAACATAGGAGAGGTTAAAATGTGATTAAGATTCTTATCTTCATTCATAACTGGGTTGTTTCAATCTAAGGCAGAGTTTCTTAGCCTGAATGTTTTCTAGGGGGCCGGTGCACATAATAAAAAATTTTTATTCGGGGAACCGTCATAGATTTTTGTATTTAAAGAGGGACCCAAAGATGCAGCAATAGAGAATGCAGTCAGCGACCCATAGCTTGACTGTTTGCGTCAGGGTCAGCGAACCAGAGCTGACCAAGACCCTACTCCACCTCCTCGTGGTGGTCCTGGAAACAGGCTGCATCACTGCAGTCTGGCTGAGAGAGTAGGGATCGAAGAGGGAAGGCAAACCCGGTCCCAAAAAGTGTCGTGCTGAAGTCGGATGTGTCAGCCGAAAGGTGCAGATATCGCAGCTCCGGTGTAAACAGACACAACGCAACCAACGTCCTTTTCAGGACGAACGAGGAAGAAGAAGAAGTATTTAAAGAAATACACTTTTTTACAGATTGTTTCTATATTTCGTATGACTGTGTAAGCTTAAACGATCTCTGTAATAAAATTTATTCTTTTTAAATTAGGCCTTTACATATATTTACTTTAAGAAAGGGTCCGTAGCTTTACCGGACAATCAAAGTCGTCCATAGCCTTCACCAGACAATCATAGTCGTCCATAGCATTCACCAGACAATCATAGTCGTCCATAGCCTTCACCAGACAATCATAGTCGTCCATAGCCTTCACCAGACAATCAAAGGCGTCCACAGCTTTCACCAGACAATCAAAGGCGTCTATAGCCTTCAGCAGACAATCGTAGGCGTCCATAGCATTCATCAGACAACCTAAGGCGTCCATAGCCTTCACCAGACAATCATAGACGTCCATAGCCTTCACCAGACAATCATAGTCGTCCATAGCCTTCACCAGACAATCATAGTCGTCCATAGCATTCACCAGACAATCATAGTCGTCCATAGCCTTCACCAGACAATCATAGTCGTCCATAGCCTTCACCAGACAATCAAAGGCGTCCACAGCTTTCACCAGACAATCAAAGGCGTCTATAGCCTTCAGCAGACAATCGTAGGCGTCCATAGCATTCATCAGACAGCCTAAGGCGTCCATAGCCTTCACCAGACAATCATAGACGTCCATAGCCTTCACCAGACAATCATAGTCGTCCATAGCCTTCACCAGACAATCATAGTCGTCCATAGCCTTCACCAGACAATCATAGTCGTCCATAGCCTTCACCAGACAATCAAAGGCGTCCACAGCTTTCACCAGACAATCAAAGGCGTCTATAGCCTTCACCAGACAATCGTAGGCGTCCATAGCATTCATCAGATAATCTAAGGCGTCCATAGCCGTCACCAGACAATCATAGACGTCCGTAGCCTTCACCAGACAATCATAAACGTCCATAGCCTTCACCAGACAATCATAGTCGTCCATAGCCTTCACCAGACAATCAAAGGCGTCTACAGCTTTCACCAGACAATCAAAGGCGTCCATAGCCTTCACCAATCATAAACGTCCATAGCCTTCACCAGACAATCATAAACGTCCATAGCCTTCACCAGACAATCATAAACGTCCATAGCCTTCACCAGACAATTAAAGCGGACCATGACGCAAAAAGGTTAAGAAACCTCGGTCTAAGCTTTCCATGTCACGTAAAATAAAAAATAAAAAT
Organism: Oreohelix idahoensis; assembly: GCA_024509875.1. Taxonomy (NCBI): domain Eukaryota; kingdom Metazoa; phylum Mollusca; class Gastropoda; order Stylommatophora; family Oreohelicidae; genus Oreohelix; species Oreohelix idahoensis. The sequence continues at coordinate 46,480 of JAMPIV010018251.1, read as the reverse complement.
AATACTGCATATTTAGTTTGCTGTTTCTTTCTTATTCAGCACGCATGTGGGAGTTCTATATTTTAAGAGGGAGAGCACTGGGTATACTATGTTGTCCTAATTGATATTAATTAGCCCATATTTTGGATTGTTCTGTAATGATTGCAGGGAATGCTGCATCCAAGTGCTTGCCATGAAGTATTTTCTTGAGAGGTTCATAAGGTTAGGAATGATGCATTCTGGATTATTTTCTATAATATCATTTATGTAAGCAGAGAAAAGGCAGCACCCCAGGGCCGGATTAAGCCAAGAAAGGCCCCTATGATTTTTGGTGTTATGCCCCCAACCCCTCTTCTTATAATAGGCAATAATTTTAATATTTTTGTTCAAACCCCTTATCATGGTGAAGGTATATACTAGTATAGTTAATAGACTGGTATGTTAGTTTATTAGCATGGTGATGGTATATACTAGTATTGTTAATAGACTGGTATGTTAGTTTATTAGCATGGTGATGGTATATACCAGTATTGTTAATAGACTGGTATGTTAGTTTGTTAGCATGGTAATGGTATATACCAGTATTGTTAATAGACTGGTATGTTAGTTTGTTAGCATGGTGATGGTATATACTAGTATTGTTAATAGACTGGTATGTTAGTTTGTTAGAATGGTGATGGTATATACTAGTATTGTTAATAGACTGATATGTTAGTTTGTTAGCATGGTGATGGTATATACCAGTATTGTTAATAGACTGGTATGTTAGTTTGTTAGCATTGCTTACCTCTTTTATTATTAATTATTTTTTATTAATGCTTACTAGTATTATTTTTATTACCTATTAAGGAAAACACAACAGTTCATGGCCGTTATGATTTTGCTGGGGTGCATTATATCTTGTAAGCTACTTTTGTTTTTACTATCTTTTTTATTTAGAACGTTATGAATGCTATTGCAAAGTGCAAACATTTTCCTTTTGTACATAAATATGTGCATTTAAAACTTTTTTAAAACTTGTGCGCGGGCCCCCCAAGAGCTCCGGGCCCCTAGGCTTCAGCCTACTTAGCCTAATGGATAGTCCGACCCTGCACCCCCCCCCCCCCCCGTGTTTTTTTAACTGGAGGATATGCAGCACCCTAGTCATCTTTTTCATCATCATCGTTACCATTCCCCAGGAGCATATGTCTTAAACACATGCTAAGTTCTCATGTTGCTTGCCATCAGCTCAAGGTCTTTCCATGTATTCCTTATTTCCATTTGTCTACAATTCTGTTTTCCATGTGTTGTTTGGTTGACCTCTATCTCTCATACCCTGGGGTTTCCAGACAAAAATGACTGCCTGGTAAAGCTATTAGTAGGTTACCACAATGTGTGTCCAGTTCATCACCAACGTCTTCTTTTCATATCTTGCTCCACTGGTACTTGTTAGGGAGGTTCTTGTTAGGGAGGTTCTTGTCATCAACTCCACTGGTACTTGTTAGGGAGGTTCTTGTTAGGGAGGTTCTTGTAAGGGAGGTTCTTGTTAGGGAGGTTCTTGTCATCAACTCCACTGGTACTTGTTAGGGAGGTTCTTGTTAGGGAGGTTCTTGTCATCAACTCCACTGGTACTTGTTAGGGAGGTTCTTGTCATCAATTCCACACTGGTGATCTTGTCATTAGTTCCACATTGGGGATCTTATCATTAGTTCCACATTGGGGATCTTATCATTAGTTCCACATTGGGGATCATACCATTTGTTCCACATTGGGGATCTTGTCATTTGTTCCACACTGGGGATCTTATCATTTGTTCCACATTGGGGATCTTGTCATTTGTTCCAAATTGGAGATCTTATCATTAGTTCCACATTGGGGATCTTGTCATTTGTTCCACATTGGGGATCTTGTCATTTGTTCCACATTGGGGATCTTATCATTAGTTCCACATTGGGGATCTTGTCATTTGTTCCACATTGGGGATCTTATCATTAGTTCCACATTGGGGATCTTATCATTAGTTCCACATTGGGGATCTTATCATTAGTTCCACATTGGGGATCTTGTCATTAGTTCCACATTGGGGATCTTATCATTAGTTCCACATTGGGGATCTTGTCATTTGTTCCACACTGGAGATCTTATCATTAGTTCCACATTGGGGATCTTATCATTAGTTCCACATTGGGGATCTTGTCATTAGTTCCACATTGGGGATCTTATCATTAGTTCCACATTGGGGATCTTGTCATTTGTTCCACATTGGGGATCTTATCATTAGTTCCACATTGGGGATCTTACCATTAGTTCCACATTGGGGATCTTATCATTAGTTCCACATTGGGGATCTTGTCATTAGTTCCACATTGGGGATCTTATCATTAATTCCACATTGGGGATCTTGTCATTTGTTCCACACTGGAGATCTTATCATTAGTTCAACATTGGGGATCTTGTCATTTGTTCCACATTGGGGATCTTATCATTAGTTCCACATTGGGGATCTTGTCATTTGTTCCACACTGGAGATCTTATCATTAGTTCCATATTGGGGATCTTGTCATTTGTTCCACACTGGAGATCTTATCATTAGTTCCACATTGGGGATCTTGTCATTAGTTCCACACTGGAAATCTTATCATTAGTTCCACATTGGGGATCTTGTCATTTGTTCCACATGGGAGATCTTATCATTAGTTCCGCATTAAAGATCTTGTCATTTGTTCCACATTGGGGATCTTATCATTAGTTCCACATTGGAGATCTTGTCATTTGTTCCACATTGGGTATCTTATCATTAGTTCCACATTGGAGATCTTATCATTAGTTCCACACTGGAGATCTTGTCATTTTTTCCACATTGCAGATCTTATCATTAGTTCCACATTGGAGATCTTTTAATTAGTTCCACACTGGAGATCTTGTCATTTGTTCCACACTGGAGATCTTGTCATTTATTCCACATTGGGGATCTTATCATTAGTTCCACATTGGGGATCTTATCATTAGTTCCACATTGGGGATCTTCTCATTAGTTCCACACTGGAGATCTTGTCATTTGTTCCACATTGGAGATCTTGTCATTTGTTCCACATTGGAGATCTTATCATTAGTTCCACACTGGAGATCTTGTCATTTGTTCCACATTGGAGATCTTATCATTAGTTCCACATTGGGGATCTTGTCATTTGTTCCACATTGGAGATATTGTCATTTGTTCCACACTGGTTGTGATAAGAGGTTTTGATGTTACTAAATATAGGCTATCCTGGACAAATAGATGTATCAGAGGATACCAGGATAGTGCCAGATAAGAGACTGGTCTTATAAGTAATACCCCCTTCTCTGAAAAGAGCAAGGGTGTATAGACAATCCAGGTGAGGTCAGACTATGTAAGTTCCCAGAGTAAAGACTGATGATGATGATGTTCTCTGGGTCCCTAACTGTCACCCCTTTAGATCTCACCAGGACTAAAGAATATGTGTGGTGTGTTATGGCAAGGTGTCTAGGGTAATGTAGTAAATGTATTTAATTTCAAAAAGACAGAACTTCAACTTAACCAAATTTAAGTAAGCAAGACTGTTTAAAGGTTATTTACAATTTATTGTTCCTGTACCTCAATCTTTATGGGGTCAGGAATTCTTAAAAATCAAGAAAAGGATATTTACAAACTAGAAATAAATATGTTGGACACTCTGTCCATGTCTGTAAACAAAAGTCACTGGAATGACTAAACCCTCTGTTCTTGTTACTATGTTGGATACTATCACCACTCTTTCAATATCAGTCTACTTAGTGTCATCATTCCCCAGGAAATAAGTTTTATAATATGAACTGTGGTTTTGGGATGAACCGCCAGAGCCGGCTAACGGACTTATCTTGTAAAATATAGTTGCTGCTGTTTTCTCAAGTAATTCAGCATCACCCAAAAGTTGCGCCTTCTAGATGAAGATAAGGGTTTTGGCTTCAAACTGTATCATGAGCACTTCCTCCCATATGTTCTTCACTCAGGTATGGCAGCAACGTAGTACTTGGTAATTCAACCCCCAAGTAAAGAATAATCACATACACAAGCTTGACTAGCAGTAAAAAGGTTTTAACACTGCTTTCTAGTCCAGACGGCAAAGGCTTGGTCACAAAGTCTTTCCACTGATGTCAGCTTGGCATGGATTTTCAAAATACAATGGCCTGATTTTACAAGGAGGTGTTAATTTTTATCAACCTACCCTCAACCAATTTTTATCACCCTACCCTCAACCAATCAGAAGACGAGTCAAAAAAGTTAACTATTTTTGGGGGACTATAAACTTGAGCGATTTTAAGTGTGTTTGTTAATCTGACTAAATTTGTATATTATATATCTTATTTATTTATAGACAGATTTTAATTATCAAAAGTGATAATTTAACGGCCAATTGCTCTCTATAGGTTTCCTTTAATTATTCCTTAGCCTTTTTATCTGGAAAATTTTCTAAGTAATTAAATGTGCCTTTACCCTGATATGAAAATATCACTAAATTAAATTTTACTAAGTTAATATAATATTATTATGAGGGAACCTTTATGTTTATGTGTTTAGCAATATCAGCGCTATAATTCAAGATATCCCTTTTCTTTTTATTATCTGTAGTTAGGGAGAAATAACTTATTTAAGTTTATTCAAAAACCCAAAATGGGCATTATTTCACTACAACCAAAATTTTCTTGTACCTACAAAACGAGGTAACGATTTGATTGGTTGTTAAATTTTACTACGTCCTTCACTACATATTGGGGTGGGTGTATAGGGGGTGGTAACATTTTACTTGTTTTCTTAGAAATATTCAAATACTCTAGATAAATTGTTGGCGGTACATTTGACTGTGCCCCAGACAAATTTCAAAATTTTGTGGTTATTTATAGATTTAAAATTACGATAGTGTTGCGTGATAAATTCTCGCAACATCGTTTTAATACAATATCTATTTTATAACGCAAGGGCAACAACTGCTTGAAATTTATAGTCACTTTTCTCGGTAAGCATTTGTCTTCTCGCGTTGGTATTGAATGCAGTTAAGTTTTGAGCTGTGGTCATTTTGCGCTGGACTGCGCATGACTGGTCTTGTTTTTTGGTCGATCGGTTTCCGCCCACCACTAGTGGAGTGAGCGATTTGAATGGCGAAAGAGATGCCTCGTTGAAGAGGGGATCTCCGCTATTTTTTGTTCTGTCAGGGATGTGTAGTCCTCTTAATGGATATTTCGTTTATTCGAGATAATACCTCTAGTGTTTCCCACATGTCGGGAGGCGTGATATTTCTGTGTATTTCCTGAAAGCAAGGTAAATTGACTTTTTCATTAACTCTATCGATTTTGGGTCGTGAGCGATTTCGATTCATAGCCTGTCTTCGAAAGTCGTCGTCACGAGATGTTTTCCCAGCTCACATGTCGCTGTATTGTACTGCATCGGTTGATGCATGTTCCAAGGACCATTACTTGCTACTTTGTTAAATGAACTAGGTTTGGAAAACCTTTATTATCTAGAGGATATTTTTGAGGACATTATTTATACTTCGGCAGACGTGTCTGTCTTGCTGAAGTCAGACTAAGGAGAGTGAACTGATCTCATACATCTGGTTATCTCCTGGCTGTTATAGAAAAGGATGGAGTTTTTCACCTGACTACATTTACAGCACTATGAAATATAACATGCATCTGACTCATCATTGTAATGCTGTCTACCGTCTATTGCTGTATTGAATGTTGCTGTGATAATGACTGTTTGATGTGCCTACATATTCGCGTAACCATTTTGTCACTGTGGCGTCCACAATAAATAATGAAGAAAAACGTCAACGGCTGTTTCAAGAATCATTGACTTTATACGTCGTGAGTTTACTGACGTCCTATGTGGATTGCCCTGTTATTTTTGTATGAACATTGTTTGACTGAACACATCTGCACACTACACAAAACCAGACATGCGGATACCATCCATCATCATATGGCATCACGCATCATTTGGTGGCCATAAGCTGGTTTGATTCTGGTACCAGCAAACACGGGGTCCCTTACCCACTTCATTTTCAACAAGAATTCATCAGCATCCTTCAAGAAATTAACATTCTTCAATACAGTCAACATCTTCAAAATTTTCAAAGTACTCGGCGTTGCCCGGTAAAAGTCAAAATTTCAACGGAAACAAGAATTTGACAGTACCCGGCGTTGTTACATGTTGCCGGATAACTCGGACTGCTGTTATCTTTTACGCAAGTCAAGCAAGTTGCTGCTGTCAAGGTTCCAGTGCTGTCGTTTTTGTGAAGGTCAAGTGCCGGTTGAAACGGGTTGTTTTCTGAAGAAGGCCAAGTACCGATTTCCATCAACTTACTTTTGGATTAGAAGGTCAAGTGCCGAAACAACTCAACACACAGTATTTCAGAAGCTCTTGTACCATCGTGTTAGCAGTGGAAGCAGTTCAGATGTGCCATCATCGTTGGAGCTTCGCTCTTTAGGACGTTGATTGACATCCGTTTTTTCTGCTGTTCTACGATTGGAAGCCTATAAGTTAAGTGGCCTGTTTGTATGTAAACTGTGCCCTTATACTTCTGCTGAGTCTTCTGTGTATCATCTCATTCTATATGTTATATGTCTATATGTTATTTGTATATTTATATGTTTATATTTCAGCGGGTTCTCGGTTGGGTGGTGTCTCCGTTAGATTATGCCACGTCATAGAGGTCGTCTATTGTGAGCGTTTTCTGTAGGGTTTGCAAATTTCCGATACTGGAATTTGCTAAGCGACTTCTGTTGCTATTTATGTTAGCTGTGATGACATGTTTTAATATTGTTTTCGTTATTATTTCGCATTCTTTAGTTTTGTTTTTATTTGTTTGTATTTGTTAGCCTACTCTTGTCTATAATTTAGTTTCATACAACATTTTTGTTTATACACTGTGGTGTCATGTATTTTGTTTAATTCTATCGCAGATATCGTCACATTTTTTGTGATATTTCATTAATTTCTGCTTTATTTTTAGTTGATTTCTGCGAACGTTTTTGTATTGTTGCTGATCTTTGTTATTGTTTACATTGTTATTGTTTACATTGTTTGCATTGTTTACATTTTCAATGTTTACATTCTGCATGTGTTTACATAGTCATTGTTTACAGTTATAGTAATTAGTTAATGGGCTATGCTAATGCACTGTTACTACTACACTGATGATAAATGAATGATGAATAGTGTCGTGCACTATTGAATGAGAAGTGCACTTATGATCAAGAATTGAGTGCTGATATTTCATATACAAGTTCTTTGATTGGAGACTTGTTTCCCACAGAGACTGGGATAATATAATGTGATGTGAATATACAAGTGCTTAATTAAGACTTGTTACACTTAGGTTTGAAATAAATTAGTTAATTATTTCAGGTTTTGGACTCATATGTTAGACAACATGTCTACATTTGAGCACTTTATTGAGCAGGGTAAATTGCTTGGGAAGACTGGTGATAAGTTAGAAGAATTTGCAACTGCTCGATATGATAAAGCAATGGAAGCTGAACAAAAGAAACTGCAGATGCAGGTGGATGAAAAAAGATTCCAAATGGAAATGGAAAAACAAAAAAGGGAATCAGAAGCTGAGGAGAGAAAGCTAGAGGCTGAAAATAAAAGACTTGAAAAAGAAGCTGAAAGACTTCAAAAAGAGGCTCAGGCTGAGGAAAGAAGATTACAGAGAGAGTCTGATGAGAGGAAAGAGAAAGCAAAAATGGAACATGAAGAAAAGGTCTTAGCTTTAGAGTTGGAAAAATTGAAATTGACGAGCATGAGTAATGGTAATGATTCAAACAAGGGTTCATCTTCTGGTAAGGCTAATAATGATACTTTTAAGATTAAGTTACCAACATTTAGTCCTTCCAGTGATGACATAATGTTCTATCTGGACAGATTTGAACAAGCATGTACAGCTCATAACATAGACAAAGCAAAATATGTTTATCAGTTATCAGGGATACTGACAGGTAAAGCTCTAAGTATATTAAATATGGTGGATGAACCTGACAAGAACAATTATGAGGTTGTCAGGGCCGCTTTGTTAAAGAAATATCAGCTTAACGAAGACGGCTATCGTCTACAATTTAAAAACATGTTACCTGAAAATGGAGTTGAATTCTCCGAGTTTATTGCAAGAATACGCATTACTTTCTCACGATGGGTTGAACTATCTAAGACGGAAAAAACTTATGAAGGACTTATGGACTTAATACTTAGAGACAAAGTCATGTCGTCTGTCAATGAGTCTTTCCTTGCTTTCCTTCATGAACGTAAACCTAAAACAATAAAAGAAATGGAAGATTTCTGTTGCCAATACGTAACTGCGCACCCACACATAACCATGGGTAACTCTAAGGTGAAAGAAGGTTTACCAGTTGCTTCGGCAGCTCCGTATGGTCAAAACTTTGCTCGTAGATTCCAACAAAATTTTGATAGAAAGAGTAGCGGTAATTTCTGTCAAAATCATGGAAATCAATTTCATGGTGATTCTTCTTCGAAGAATTGGAGACAACCTGATAGTACTCGTTACTATCACCCTAATAATTATAAGCATTTCAAAAGAGGATATGGTAATAGAGGTTATTCCTGCCGAAGACCTCAGAACCAAACAAATAGATGTTCGCATCAATGTGAACATGATAGTAATCGTGGAAACTGGAATTCGAACCAGGATAACAATTACAATAGAGACAATAATAACTGCAGAGATAATAATAACTCTGATAACTTCAGAGGTAATAATAGTCGGGGTAGATCTCAACACAAAAAAAAGAGATATCAGCAGGCTAATGCTGTACAACAGGAAACTGAGGGAGCCTGTAATCATGTTGTTGATAGTAAAAACTTTGACGCTGTCACTGGTTCTGCTTTTGACTTTGAGAGAGCAAACAAATGCCCCCAATGCAGTACTTTATTCGAACCGGGTACCATAACTACTTTGAGTTGTGGTCACCCACTTCCCGCTCTTCCTGCTGCTGTTGCGCATGACGGGAGGGGTTCTTTAATTCTACATAAGGGTCTTGTTAATGATACTCCGGTCTCACTACTTTTCGATTCCGGATGCACCACTATTGGTGTTAGACAATCGCTTGTAGATCCATCTTGTGCTACAGGAAGGGTTATTAAATGTGTCACATTTGGCGGCACTCTAGAAAAATATCCTACTGCTGTAATTCGCATTGCCACTCCTTTCTTTACTGGAGATGTGCATGCTTGTCTCTTACCTAATCCTATTGCGGACCTTATTATTGGTCGTATTCACGGAGTTAGGGAGTGTACCCCACAGCAGATTGCTGCTTGGGAAGATAATAACATGCAAGCTACAAATGCAGTAGTTACAAGAGCACAAGCTCTACAAACACCCGAAACTTCACTGAATAGTGATAATGAAGTTGATAGCCAAGATAGTCACTTAGTAATCACTCGTGACTCTTTCATAAAATTGCAAGAAGAAGATCCTTCTTTAAAAAAATTCTTCGTTCTTGCGAAGAAAGGTGATCCGAATCAGGATACAAATAGAAAATCTTGGATTGCAATGAGAAACGGCGTACTTGTACGTATGGTACAAGATTCGACTACGTCGGCACATTCGCAAATTCTTGTTCCCAAGAGCATGAGAGTGCAAATATTACAACATGCTCATGACTCGCAATGTGCTGGACATATGGGTTTTTCCCGTACGAAGTCGAGAGTCCTTGCGGCTTTCTTTTGGCCTTTTGTCAATAAGGACATTCGTATTTACTGCCGATCATGCAAGGTATGTCAGGAGGTCAAATCTAGAGGACCACGACATGCTGCGCCTATCCAGGCTGCTGACATTCCTATTCGGCCGTTTCAGAAAATGGCCATAGATATTATTGGCCCTTTTAAGGTCAAGTCGGCCAGAGGACATCAGTTTATCCTTACATGTGTCGATATGTGCACACGTTGGCCAGAGGCTATTCCTCTTAAGAGCATATCTACTACAGATATCGCAGATGCTCTTTGGTTGATATTTTCTCGCTTGGGGTTCCCCAGAGAAATATTGTCAGACCATGGCACTCAACTCATATCTGACACTATGTCACAGGTAATGTCTACCTTACATATTGAACGATCTCTCAGTAGTATCTACCATCCTATGTCTAATGGGTTAGTTGAGCGTCTGAATAGAACGCTCAAGACTTTGCTTGGTAAGATAACTGAAGATCATCCTCAAGATTGGGACAGGGTTTTACCCGCGGCTCTCTTTGCCTATAGAGAAGTCCCTAATGAACACACAGGATTTTCTCCCTTCGAACTTGTCTTTGGCGCGCGTCCACGCGGCCCTATGTCTTTATTACACGATCTCATCACTGCCGATGATATTAGCGATGAAACTCAATCCTCATATGAGTATGTCATTGCTCTTAGACAAAAGATCATTGAGGCATGTAAGCTAGCAACTGCTTCATCAGAAATTGCTAAAGAGAAGGCAAGGCAGTTTGCTAACAAGAATAGATGTCTACGACAACTTTGTCCAGGTGACAAAGCATTCGTCCTACTCCCCAGTAGGGAAAATAGACTTCTTATTGCATGGAAAGGTCCGTATGCAATAGTCTCTCGGATTTCCGATGTTGACTATGTGGTCGATATTGATGGAAAGCATAAAACTTTCCACATAAACATGCTTTCGGAATTTCACGAACGTCCGGACTATTTGCTGCCTATTTTCCAGGCAACGGATGATGCTCCTGCACCTCACGGTCATTATTCATCCCTGTCTGTCATACAGGATGAGGAAGCTACCTTCTCTGATGTCAACCTTCCCCTTCCAGTGGTTCCATTACATTCCACGGAATCTTGGAAAAACGTTTCTGTTTCTCCTAATCTTTCTGGTGACGAACATCGACAAGTCTCGTCGATGTTACAAACATTTCAGGATGTTCTCACTGACATTCCTGGACACACAGATGTCATAGAACATGACATAATTCTTACCGACAATAATCCAATTAGGGTTAGGCCGTATCCTATTCCTATACACTTTCAGTCGCAAGTGGAAAAGGAATTGGATGAAATGATTCAATTAAATATAATTGAACCATCGACTTCACCATATTCTTCTTCCATGGTTATTGTCCGGAAGAAGGATAAGAACATACGAATTTGCGTTGATTATCGCAAATTGAATCAGGTCACAAAGTTCGATGCTGAACCGATGCCTTTGTTAGAAGATCTACTGATTAGACTTTCTAATTCTAGATTCTTCACTAAACTTGACTTGTCTAAAGGTTATTGGCAAGTGCCTTTAGCAGAGCATGCCAAACCTCTTACTGCTTTTTCTACACCTAGGGGTCTATTTCAATGGAATGTTATGCCTTTTGGTCTCATGAACGCCCCTGCCACTTTCGTTCGCATGATGCGTCGAATTCTGTCACATCGTTCGGATGTCATCGCATACTTAGATGACATCTGTCTCTTCAGTGATACCTGGGAAGATCACTATTTAGGGTTATATGACTTACTGTCCACTCTACGTGAGAATAATTTGACAGCAAAACCTTCTAAAGCTTTTGTTGGTTTTGGTGAAATCTCTTTCCTGGGTCATCGTGTTGGTCATGGTCTCTTGAAGACAGAAGACCACAATACTTCCAAAATACTGAACATCTCTGTTCCTAAAACGAAGAAACAAGTTAGGAGTCTCTTAGGTTTAATTCAATTTTATGGGAGATTTATTCCAAATTTATCTTCGATCATGGCACCTCTCTCAACATTGTTGAAGAAAGGTTCGCCTAATCTGGTCCGTTGGTCTGAAGAATGCCAATCTTCACTAGACCAAATCAAGAATATATTTTCTTCTCCTCCCATCTTAAGATTACCTACTCTTGATAGGACTTTTGTTCTTCGGAGTGATGCTTCATCCACTGGGATTGGAGCAGCACTGATGCAAGAATATGCAAATACTCTGCATCCTGTTATGTACATTTCTAGAAAACTAAATGCGGCAGAGAGGAACTACTCGGTTTTAGACCGTGAGTTGTTAGCGATGGTTTGGTCAATTCTAAAGCTACAAAGATTCCTCCTGGGCGCACATTTCATTCTAGAGACTGATCAGAAAGCTCTTACAGCTATTCAGACTAAGAATTTGAAGAGTTCGAGATCCACTCGATATGCTATAGCTCTTCAACCTTTTCACTTCACGGTACGAGCTATCCGTGGTGCGGATAATGTGATGGCTGACATTTTGTCTAGATGCCCACATGACTCCAACTAATACTTCTGTCCTATATTTCCATATATTACAGAGTCATAACACACCTATATTTCTACAATAGATTAGCACATCTGTACTTACTTTATATGTACACACTATCGTGCTTTGTTGTCATCTTCTTCTGTTCGTTTTTTAAGATGATAGAGGAGGACTGAGTAGTTAATATAAGGGCCGTTAGTTTACTAAACAGCCACAATTATTAATAATGTATTGTACCTTATGAAGCATATTAGTTATTAATTAGCATTATATTGCTTGTACTTTCTCAGAATGTCATTGTTGAGCTGAGGACTTACCTTACTAGTATCAAGCATGACGAGTTCTAGATTGTGTACTTACCCTCGGAATACCAGAGCATATGTCCTGGATCGTCATGTAGTTTAACTTTACTATGTACTTATGTCATTACATGTCAAAGAATGTACTATTTAAATTTTCCTATCAGATTTGTACATCCATTTTTAAAGACAATATTAGAGTATGCTGTTTAATGATGATTATGGTAACTTGCATACGTATATTGTGTTTACATGCTAACGTGATGTGTGTTGGTGACACCTCCCCGATGTGAATATTTTTTGAGACATATTTATTTTTCTGTTGAGGTATATCCTCACCAGACACTCTATATTTAGCCTCATGTTAGGCAATTTAATTAATTATCAGCGCATAATTCGTGCGTTTTGAGCCGCTTATCGCATGCTCTTTGATATTTAAAAAAAAAAATATGTTCCACATTTTTTTTTTATCGGGAGGAGGTGGTGATATGTTGCGTGATAAATTCTCGCAACATCGTTTTATTACAATATCTATTTTATAACGCAAGGGCAACAACTGCTTGAAATTTATAGTCACTTTTCTCGGTAAGCATTTGTCTTCTCGCGTTGGTATCGAATGCAGTTAAGTTTTGAGCTGTGGTCATTTTGCGCTGGACTGCGCATGACTTGTCTTGTTTTTTGGTCGATCGGTTTCCGCCCACCACTAGTGGAGTGAGCGATTTGAATGGCGAAAGAGATGCCTCGTTGAAGAGGGGATCTCCGCTATTTTTTGTTCTGTCAGGGATGTGTAGTCCTCTTAATGGATATTTCGTTTATTCGAGATAATACCTCTAGTGTTTCCCACATGTCGGGAGGCGTGATATTTCTGTGTATTTCCTGAAAGCAAGGTAAATTGACTTTTTCATTAACTCTATCGATTTTGGGTCGTGAGCGATTTCGATTCATAGCCTGTCTTCGAAAGTCGTCGTCACGAGATGTTTTCCCAGCTCACATGTCGCTGTATTGTACTGCATCGGTTGATGCATGTACCAAGGACCATTACTTGCTACTTTGTTAAATGAACTAGGTTTGGAAAACCTTTATTATCTAGAGGATATTTTTGAGGACATTATTTATACTTCGGCAGACGTGTCTGTCTTGCTGAAGTCAGACTAAGGAGAGTGAACTGATCTCATACATCTGGTTATCTCCTGGCTGTTATAGAAAAGGATGGAGTTTTTCACCTGACTACATTTACAGCACTATGAAATATAACATGCATCTGACTCATCATTGTAATGCTGTCTACCGTCTATTGCTGTATTGAATGTTGCTGTGATAATGACTGTTTGATGTGCCTACATATTCGCGTAACCATTTTGTCACTGTGGCGTCCACAATAAATAATGAAGAAAAACGTCAACGGCTGTTTCAAGAATCATTGACTTTATACGTCGTGAGTTTACTGACGTCCTATGTGGATTGCCCTGTTATTTTTGTATGAACATTGTTTGACTGAACACATCTGCACACTACACAAAACCAGACATGCGGATACCATCCATCATCATATGGCATCACGCATCAGATAGCTAGTACGTTTTAAGCGGGGAATTTGAGCGTGTTGTCATACGGATTCACTTCACTACACTGGTGATCTCGTCATTTGTTCCACATTGGTGATCTCGTCATTTGTTCCACATTGGAGATCTTGTCATTTGTTCCACACTGGTGATCTCGTCATTCCATTTCAGTCCAACTGTTCTAGGCAAACGCTCATTTTAAAAAACCTGTTACTTCTTGGTTGTTGTTTTTGTTGTTCTCCATGTTTCACAGCCATATAAAAGGACTGACTATATTATCTTTTTACTGATCTGTTTTTGTTGTGAATTCTGGCATTTAAAAAAATTAAGATACTGTATGTTTTTCCCACAAAATTAGCTTCATGAAAGATTGATTTTACATTGATTTTATGTTCCTTCTTCCATAATTTATCAAACTGTTTTTCCAAATCTACCCAAATGACCATGGTATGTTTCTTCACTTGGAAGGCTTCTTTCATTTCCTGAGCTTTAGATATCATCTTTTGAGGATTTATGTCGTTTGATTCAGACAGCTGTTGGCATCCATTTATATTTTCAGGCATAACTGCCACTTTGCGAGGAAAAACATGCAATTTATAAGTTTCCCAACCTTATTTTAATACAATTTGTGAGAATAGCAACTGATATAGGCTTAAATTTGACCTAACAGTTGAAATATTAGAGAACATCGTTGAACGTCATAAATCGGGGAATATATAATGTAGCCTCAATTTAGTTAGTAAATTTCACAATGATTGATTATAATTTTACTGTATATTTTTAGGGGGTTAAATATGTTTATTATTTAGTGTTGGATGAAAATTGGGTTATTATAAGAGGTGCTATTTTAGAAGTACAAGATTAATATAATTTTCTCCATTCATGCCAAGATAGTTTATTATAGTGGAACGCGAAGTAAAGATAAAGGATCCCGTTACACGCCCATTGAGGCATATTGGAAATATAGTGTTATGCCCATATTTTCTTGACCATTGGCACACTAGGGGTGATGTGATCAGCATCACGCCGGCCGCCTTAACCTTCCCAGAACGCGAAGTAAGTTAACAAATAATTGTATGGTGTTACTTTGAGATTAGTTTAATTACATCTGTTCTGTACACAGTTTTGTAGTGCTAAAGTTCCCTTTGAGAAGATGAATCTAGCTTTAGGTATTAAGATTTCTAGTGGGCGTAATGCTACTCCTTTGTGCGTAAGGCACTTTGAGACATAAGTGTTTCTCTGCTCCTTGCAGAGCATGGAGACACCACTGCGGCTGGGTCCAACAGAAGCCTGCGCGAAGCATTTATATGCTATGACAATGGTTAGTTTCTGTAACGATGCGATTAATATGATGAGGTTACCAGTCTTATCAGTGGTCATATGCGACACGCTTGTTGTCAGGTGCGCCAGTCGTCACATACGACATGCTTCACAATGTAGGAAAGTATATTGATATGGATCAATTGCGAGGTGGTAGTTATTCTCGTTAAGGAGAATATTCGTTGTACATAGCGTTTAATACTGTATTATGCTCATTTTAGTGTTATTTAATTATTGTTATGTGTAGAATGGTTTATGAGAGCACATGGGTTCACTTGGAGATATATATTTCTCTTCTCGCTCCTTATGGAGCATGGCGCCACCAATGTGGCTGGCCTCCGCATGAAGCATCCATATGCTCTTGCAGTAATGGTTTCGGTAGCGATCTGTGTTACATGGTGACTTTGCCAGACTCATGCACAACATCACACTAGTCTCATTGGAATACATGTATGAGAGTGGATGTGTGTGTAATAGTGGGATGTTTCAGGTAGCGTGGAAGAACGGACTGTTTGGCAGGTGAGAGCACGGTGTTTCTCATTAATTATTTATTATGATTTTAACTAGTCAGTGCTTTGTTTGTGTTTCAGGGTAGCAATTGAGCAATGGCTGGGTGTTTTGTTTGGTGTGGTTTACTTTATAACTTTTGCTTTATGTGCTTGTCACTGATAGGGTTGTGTGAATAATACAGCCCCTGCCTTAGAATCAAGAGTTTTATTGTTGTTCGGGTCGGTGCGAGTGTGCAAGAAAGTGATCACATATCACAACATAATCATCCTCTCTCTCCCACCCTATCACAATAAGAAGATAATTGGACTGGATGTTTCACTGAGGACAACCAGTGACATAAGCATACAGCATCAGATGCAAATCTGCATGGACAAGAGAATTTCATGGACAAGAGAATTTCATTCATTAATTTCCCATTATGCTCCAGATTGAGCATAGAGCCACCACTTCAGCTGACCTCCTTGCTGGAAGCCTGCAACAAAGCATTCATTCACTTTTGTAGCAGTAGTTTCTGAAGCAGTTTGTGTTGTATGATTATGTTGCCTGCCCCCACATACAACCTCATTCATTTACTTTTGCAGCAGTAGTTTCTGAAGCAGTTTGTGTTGTATGATGAGGTTGCCATCCCCCACATACAACCTCATATTAAACACCTAGAACGATAAGCCTGACGGAGTACTAGTCCTATTCTTAATCTGTCTCCTTGGAGATGCCTGGGAAATAAATGGGAGTAGACCCAATAAAAGATGGATCAGGCGCTGTATAGGGAGACCAATACTTCACAGCATATATACTTTATTCACCAACCAAGAACTGCTAACTCAGAGCCACCAAGAGGATATGTGCACCATCATAGCGGGTAGACATTGGAATTGGGTTAGCCACATCCTCAGAGGAGACTCTGACACCATCACCAGAACTGCCATGCTTTGGACTCCAGAAGGAAAGTGAAAGCAAGGACGGTCAAAAGCCACTTCGCGGAGAAATGTGGAGGCGGAGAAATGTGGAGGCAGAGAAATGTGGAGGCGGAGATGCTAAGCATGAACCAGAGCTGGGGCACCACACGAAGGATGGCTGTCGACCAAGCAAAGTGGAAACAGTTTGTTGCTGCGCTACAAGATGCCACTAGGCGTGATGGTCACTGATTGCATTGTCAGTCAGTGGCCTAGGACCAAAGAAAGAAGAAGATATATACTTTAGGGCATCCACAGCAGTGTATTTGCAAGTTCACCTCCGCATACTAACAATTAGAATGTTTTGTGAAATAATTTAGGCTTGTATTATTGGAAATGTAGTCAGTCAGGTCACCATACTTAATGTACATGGCAGATGGTGGCAACATTGTATCTTTAGAAAAATTTGTTCAGGTTGGTTATAAAAATGATATACCCCATTTTTACAGAAAATGGTAAAGAGAGAGAAAGATGTACAGGACGTTTCAAACTTATGTATACACACTTTAAAAAAATTATATTTCATGAACAAAATACAAATTTTTAATTTTCTTTATCACATCCTGTACATGACTATCTGTCATAAATGCTTTGTACTTCCTGGGGGGGTCCTCTCAAGAGATGAAGAACAATTACACCTACTCCACCCTCAAGCCACTAGTTCAAGGCCACTAATATGAAGTTGTGCATGGTGCTGGCAACCTCATCATGTTAAACACAGAAACCACCATTGCAAGAACTTATGAAGGCTTGGTGGCTTCCTGCAAGAGGACCAGTTGCAGTGGTAGCTCCGTGCTCCTTGAGTGCAAAGGAACTTGATGATGATGATACCTTTTATAAACACTGTACATGCAGTTTTCTGTTGTTTTCATTTCAGATTCAGAAAAGCCCCACGCATGTAAGCAAGTCACCTGAGACTGAGAACGTTAATGTGGAGCTGAGTAAAGAAACTCTTGACACGATGCTGGACGGGCTTGGCAAGATAAGGGATCAACTGGCTTCTGTGGCCAACAGATAGATAGATATATATATGAATATATGTTCTTCATGAACTAGTTAATTGGTTAAAGAATGGATGTGTGAGTGATAATAAAGTTGAATGTTAGAGGGGAGGGGTGTAATTTGGTTTCATTAATGGAAGAATAAATGTATAGCGTTGCACTGACGGTGTAGAAATATGGACAATGAACAAGCATATAGAAGAAAGAATTGAGGCTCTGATGTGAATATTTAGAAGAATGAAGGACGTCTCTTTAAAGAGAAGATAACAAATAAAGAGGTTATAGGAATGAAATGAGGATAATTGAAGGAGATCAGAATTAGACAGCTAAAATATTTTGACCATTTAAAAAGACAACACATTGCTGAAGACCATAATAGAAGGCTGAGTTGAAGGCAAACGTACAAGAGGCAGACAGTGGTATAAGTGGGAAGCTAACATCAAGAGATGGACAGGAAAGAGTCTATCAGAGTGCGCCATCAAGTCAAGAGGCAGACAGTGCTATAAGTGGGAAGCTAACATCAAGAGATGGATAGGAAAGAGTCTATCAGAGTGCACCATCAAGTCAAGAGGCAGACAGTGGTATAAGTGGGAAGCTAACATCAAGAGATGGACAGGAAAGAGTCTATCAGAGTGCACCATCAAGTCAAGAGGCAGACAGTGCTATAAGTGGGAAGCTAACATCAAGAGATGGATAGGAAAGAGTCTACCAGAGTGCACCGTCAAGTCAAGAGATATTGGAGATCCATTGCAGTCAACCTTCATTGTGGAGATGGCAGTTGATGATGATGAAAATGTATAACATGGTTTGGTTGCCATAATCAGTACGTTTCAGCTCCCTGTGAAGTACAGGCCTTCAGCAAATAGTAATACACTCTAAGTCTCCCTGTCCTGTGCCATCCATTCAAGACTTTCTGTTTCATCTTTATCCTTTTCATGTTTGTTTCTAGATTTCTCTGTGTTTTTTTTTTCTCCCTCCAATTCTTTTATCCTGAGGGTTTAAGAACAGGGACTGCCGTGTAATGTTATCAGCTGGTTTTTCTCAATGCTTGTCCTACCCAACACCAGCATCCTCCCCTCACAACTTGTTCCACTGGTATATGTCTGATTCTTTCTATATGTTCCACACTGGTGATCTTGTCATACCATCTCAATCCTACTATTGTTCTCATTACTCATTTTTGATCAATGCAGCCATGATGAGCATCACCTCCTTGGTCCATCTTTGGGATCATCATCTGTATGTGGTCTCACCTTTTCTGAGGTAGTATGCCTGTGATTAATCCTCACTACATGTCCAAATCACTCACTTGTGGAAAACTATCCTTCTGGTTGTCATTTTTACTGTTCTCCATGTTTTAGAGCCATAAAATAGGCCTGGATTGACATTTAAGTTGAAGGTTCTTACTGTTTCAACAAATATTATGTGTAAAGATAAACCTCACACTATGAGATGCATGCTTAAGATAAATTACTTTTTGCATTAAAATACTTATGAAGTGTACACTACAGGGAGAACTTTTCTTTGTTGGCTGTGCAAATATTTGTTTGCTTGTGCTGTTGTAAGACAGAGCCAACTACATAAACCCTCATTCCCATTCATTTATATACACAATTTAAAAAAAAAAAAGGAACAATAAAAGTATCACTAAAGCTGTGGAGGAACTATGTCACACATCACATATGAAACTATCCCTATGTTAGTCCAGTGGGTCACATGTCACATATGAAACTATCCCTTTGTTAGTCCAGTGGGTCACACGTCATAAATGAAAGTAACCCTATGTTATTCTAGTGGGTTACTTATCTCAGGAAAAAAAATTTTTTTTTTAATGCTCATATTTCACAATTGGCAGCACTGAAAGTCCTCATCTTTCCAGAGCATTCTTGAATCTATGAGTAGAAGCAGCATCAAGATTCCTGTTCATTCAGTCTTGTCTCTGCTTGTGTGAAGAATGAAATTATTTTGTTTTCCTCGTGAGGTTTGCAGACACCTCATCCATACTAATGAAGATGTGGTTTCAAGTTTTATCAATTTTTTGTTTTCTATTTCTTTAATTACAATACAGATTAACAAATAATGTATGTTTAATGAAATAATTCTAATGGAGTGGAGCTAGATGCCCTGCTGTTTAGTGCCCAGGGGGAGAGGGGGGTGTCTCTCTGGTGAGATAAAGAATGAATAGGACCTCAGGCCAAACCTACTGGTACCTCAGGCCAGACCTAACCACTCTACCACTTCTGAAATTCATGGCAGTTGATACACAAGCTTTACAGTAGGTATATGCTGCTTTAAACATTACTGAACAAATGCTTATTCAAAATTCAAGGCAACTAATATGAGCCTGGCAGCCTGATCATGTAAAACAACTGGCTGCATAATTACCACTGCAATAGCATGTGAATGCTTAATGCAGGTTTCCTGCAAGGGCACCAGCTGCAGTGCTAGTTCCATGCTCTGTAAGGAGCAGAAAGGAAAATGAACTTTACTGGAGCTATACAGTGTGTAATAGTTGTAGTAAATACTTGTGTAGTGACCACAGCTAGATGCCTGACAGTTGCATTGGCTGTCAAGATACAATATCAGGTAATGTGAGGATGTTTACCAGAAACAGGCTTCTCTTTCATGGTTTTGTAATGACCTCGCTTAGATTTTTCTTGAATTTCCAATTTTTTTTTTTTAAATAATCGGAATACATTGGGGTTATTCTTGTTTAATATGTATACTTCTATACGGCTTTACTTAATAAATAAGTATTATAATCACAATTTTATTTTTGTTTAATTTGACCTCCTTCCAAAAAAAAATGAATCTCTTCATTAAATTAGTGGAGAAATATGTACAAGAAGCTAGCTATATGATAGGAAACTCTATACAGAGCGATACAACAGGAGGCAATCTGATCATCATCAGAAGTCCCCCCTGTCGAAAAAGTGTTTCGGCACTTTATTCTCCTTTACACTCTAAAGGGGGCAGGCCCACCTGGGTCATGACTCCCAAGTGTTTCTACCTCCTGTTGTCTTATGTAGAAAATGAACCCACTCCACCTTGGTTGCAGCTTTAAAATCCACAATTGTGAAAGTAACCCTTATGTTGAAAACAAATTATTGTGCCACAGCACACCACGACTAGGGACAGACACTGACCCACCTGCGCAAAGCCAACGAGGCTTGAAGCCACTGCGCACTAGCAACTGAAATCTACTTGCACCCGACACAATATTAGGTAAGATAGTAATGCTATGTGAATTTTCTCTACGTGGGTGTTCCAACAGCCCACCAGACTAACCTAGACCCAACATCCTATAGGACTAACATAAAGTTAGCAAACATAAAATACAAGAAAAACAAAAACATTCACAGTACTTTCGAAAATTTCAGGCACTAACATGAAATGGTCACACAAGTCTCATGGTCAGTTCTGCTTTTAGTCTTTAATACTAACAGCCAAATCTTGTACGATTGTTGTATATGCTTTAAAAAAAAAAACAATGACCAGATCAACAACAGTAAGTAGGATCAATCTGAACACATTCTTTTTAACAAAACATGCAAGGACTCTAACAAATAAAGATGAACTTTTGAAGAATACAATTTCAAAAGACAACTGTAGTTTTTGTTGTTACCTTTAAACAATTGATAGAGTTCTTACATTTTTCCAGTAAATAATGATGATGTTTTAAAATAGGAACAAAACAAAAAAAAAAAGGCTGTAGTTTTTTTTATCACAGGTAAAAACAAAATGTCAATAGACCGTCTAAAACCTCATCAGTAAGATTACTGTGATATAGTTTATTTCAAGACCATTACATGTAACAGTTTTAAGTTAAAAGTTAATTCCACAAATCAATTCCAAGAGCATTCATCCTCGTTCATCATTTTCCTTTATGCCCCATATAGAGCATGGAACCACCAACTCCATATAGAGCATGGAACCACCAACTCCATATAGAGCATGGAACCACCAACTCCATATAGAGCATGGAACCACCAACTCCATATAGAGCATGGAACCACCAACTCCATATAGAGCATGGAACCACCAACTCCATATAGAGCATGGAACCACCAACTCCATATAGAGCATGGAACCACCAACTCCATATAGAGCATGGAACCACCAACTCCATATAGAGCACGGAACCACCAACTCATTAAAGAGCACGGAACCACCAACTCCATATAGAGCATGGAACCACCAACTCATTATAGAGCATGGAACCACCAACTCATTATAGAGCATGGAACCTCCAACTCATTATAGAGCATGGAACCACCAACTCCATATAGAGCATGGAACCACCAACTCATAGAGCATGGAACCACCAACTCCATATAGAGCATGGAACCACCAACTCCATATAGAGCATGGAACCACCAACTCCATATAGAGCATGGAACCACCAACTCCATATAGAGCATGGAACCACCAACTCCATATAGAGCATGGAACCACCAACTCCATATAGAGCATGGAACCACCAACTCCATATAGAGCATGGAACCACCAACTCATTATAGAGCATGGAACCACCAACTCATTATAGAGCATGGAACCACCAACTCCACATAGAGCATGGAACCACCAACTCCATATAGAGCATGGAACCACCAACTCATTATAGAGCATGGAACCTCCAACTCATTATAGAGCATGGAACCACCAACTCCATATAGAGCATGGAACCACCAACTCATTATAGAACATGGAACCTCCAACTCATTATAGAGCATGGAACCACCAACTCATTATAGAGCATGGAACCACCAACTCCATATAGAGCATGTAACCACTACTGTAACCGGTACACTTGCAGGAAGCCTGCACCAGAGCATTCACATGCTCTTGCAATGATGGTTTCTGTAGCCGGCTCTCCTCCCATGTCCTATCAAAACTAACTATACTGTTCAAGAAAAGAAACGCATAGCTACTGAAGGCACACACATAGCCATATTTTTGACATTCAATAACTTTTTTTAATTTAATGAGTTAATTGTTCAAATTGCACACACGAATACCTTAGGGTTCAACCAATCAATTGACAGTTGTTTTGCATCTGGGTCACGAGAGTTTTTTTGGCGTACGGGCTTTCCCGTTAGTATGGTGTGTGGCCTCCTCTTGCATCGATCAGCGACTGGCATCTCCTGGGCATGGTTGCGATCAGACGTCTGATGTGGGCCTGTGGGATGGCTGCCCACTCTTCCTGGAGTGCCTGGAACAGATCACGATGATTGGCTGGAGCAACGTCTCGGCGACAAACACGTCTATGCAGCTCATCCCACAGGTGCTCAATCGGACTCATGTCTGGAGACAGGGGTGGCCAGGGAA
The DNA here is from genome assembly GCA_024509875.1 of Oreohelix idahoensis. Classification (NCBI taxonomy): domain Eukaryota; kingdom Metazoa; phylum Mollusca; class Gastropoda; order Stylommatophora; family Oreohelicidae; genus Oreohelix; species Oreohelix idahoensis. The sequence continues at coordinate 23,304 of JAMPIV010018251.1, read as the reverse complement.
GGGTGAGAATGTTGTTGGCAGTCAGGAACTGCGCGGTCAACCGTGCACAATGGGGTCTGGCGTTGTCCTGTTGAAACACAGACCTTTAGGCAGCCAAAAGTGGAAGGACATGGGGTCGAAGAATTTCATTGACGTATCGTTGCGCATTCAAGCCTCCTTCAATGAGCACCAATTGACTCCTTCCGTTGTAACTGATCATTCCCCACACCATTGCACCTCCACCATTGTGCGGCGGATCTTCATCAACGCAATTTTGGGCAAAACGTTCATTTCGCCTACGGTAGACCCTACGCTGTCTATCATGACGCTGCAACAAAAAGAAAGATTCGTCACTAAACCAGACACGTCTCCATTGATTGTCAGCTGCCCAGGGACGATGCTGGTTTGCCCAAAGAAGTCGATTTTGGCTATGGCGGCGCGTAAGGACAGGTCCTCGGTGAGGTCGTTGTGCCCAAAGTCCAGCGTCATGCAGTCTATTCCGAACAGTTTGATCAGACACATGACGTCCTGCAGGCAACGACTGGGCAGTTGAGGAAGCTGTTGTAAACCTGTCTCTGAGGTGACGAAGCCGAATAAAGCGATCCTCCGCTGCTGTTGTCACTCTGGGTCATCCACTGCGAGGCCGGTCTTCAACTGAGCCAGTGGCTTGGAATCGGTGCCAAAGTCGACTGATGGTACTCTGATGCACGTTTAGATGCCTAGCAACCTGACTTTGACTTTCACCTGCATGCAGTCGGCCAATAGCAATGTTCCTTAAATTTATCGATAGAGACGCCATAAATGTCTGCTTGAAAATGAACTGAATTTTTTGTGTGTAGCGTTATCCTTTTATAGGGTTTCAGTTGTGTAGTCAGTGAATAGTGTTCACCCCAAATTTTGTTGCTTTCACGTGCGCGCAACATGAGCTGTGGTCAAAAATTGCGTCATAAACACTATTGACCACTGCGTTGTAACGATTACAAAAACGAACACAATTCAGGTCAACACGTGCATTTGACACTGTAGAGAACATTTGAGGCTGGTTTTTATATACCCTAGCACCAAATTTTACTTACAAACTCATAAAAACGCGCCATCGGATAGCTATGCGTTTCTTTTTTTGAACAGTATAAAATGTTTATGTAGCATTGAATTATATGAGGAGGTTGCCATACCCATGCACAACCTCATATTAGTTGCCTCTTATGACATGCTTGAGGAAGCATGCCTATTCTTTCACTGATCCCTCAGGGATCACGACAACTACTCAGGAGGGAGCTGAACAACAATTTGAAAGGTCAACACCCTATGACCCCCCACCCATTTTGATGATATCCTCATGTTAAACTGTTCATTCTGAGTTATGACACTGATAGCATGTAAGCCTACAAAGCAGTCACTCCTTACCACAGAAAGTGAAAAAAAAGAGACATAATATTGGATTCAATTTTAAAAATTAACAACTGTAAAAATTATAATATTGGAAAAACTTGGTTTTGAAACTAGTCCCTCTGCCTCCTGTAACAAGTGCCCTAACCACTCTACCACTTCTGAAATTCACAGCAGTTGATACACAAGCTTTACAGCAGGTATATGTTCCTTTGAACATTACGGAGTAAATGCTTATTCAAAGCATAATTGTCACCGGAAGAGACAAAAAAATATGTCTCTCATGTCACACAAAAAAATGCTACAAGTAAATAACACAGTTGTACATATATAATTATTTGACTTACACTTAATGTCATCAACATCCATCACATCTCAGCTCTACAAGAAACATAGGCCTTATGCCAAGTCTTCCTGTCCCGTGCCATCAGCTCAAGTTCTTTCCATGTCTTCTTCATGTCTGACTCCAGTTCTCTTCTCCATGTCTTCCTTGGTTTCCCTCTACCTTTCTTAACCTGGAGGTTCCAGAATAAGGACTGCCTGTTAATGCTATCGCCCGTGTTACCGGGGCCCGAAAAGGGAGCAAAGAATAGTAACACTGCAACCTACCACGCATGTCATAGAAGGCAACTAAGGAAGGCTGAACATGAGGTTGGTTACCCCATCCTGTTGACAATTCTTAAAACCACAAACACTTAACATACCAGTTGCAAGGTGATTATGGTTTTTGTCACATGACAAAGATGAATGTGGGATGAAATCCCCTATGGTAATGGCTCATACATATGAAGGCCTACTTAGGACAAAGAGAGAAGGTGAAACCTAACTCAGAAAGAAGGTTTCAGTGACAGCTTCACTCTTGGATCCCGAAAGATTGCAGCCGCACTAACAGTGGTTAGTGCACTGGCTTCCTAGCTCGGTGGTCTTTGGTTCAATCCCCAGTTGAGGTGGGATTTTTTAGACCGCAAACAGCTCTGGGGTCGACCCAGCCTCATGAATTGGGTACCAGAGTAACTCTGGGAAGGTTAAGGCAGCCGGCATGATGCTGACCATATCACTCTTTGTGTGCCGATGGTCAAGAAAATATGGGCCTAACACCATATTCAAAATATGCCTCAATAGGCTTGTAACGGGATCCTCCCTTACTCCCGGTTTAGCCAGAAGAAAACAATGATACACTTAAGCACCTACAGCACAAAAGATATAAACATGTGATAAACTAAGATGTAAGTTAATTTACCTATATATATATATATATTTGGTGCAAGATGATGCAATCAACTATCATTAAAAAATGATATAGACTTAATTAATTAACAACTCAATTACTCTCAACTTAAGACTGAACTGGTGACAAATATGACGATAAGTCTTCAGTCCCACAAACAGGTAAACTACACCGGATAATGATGAATTGGCAAGTATACTGCCTGACGAATATGAAATGCTCATACGACAGTCTATTAACCTATTGGATAACGACACTTGAAAAGGATATAGGACACTCTGGTTATGGCATGGTATCTGGTGTCTTTATACCTCAAATCTATCTGACTGTTGATGGTTGACTGGCTTTGATGAATGTTTATGTTGCGCCTCAGTGCTATCTGGTGATTTGCGCTGAGTACTGTTGTGTACATATGGCTGACTGGGCCAATAAGTACGGCTGGATTTATATGGCGAAAGACTCAGATATCTTTAGAACCACTGAAATTTTTGGGACACCTCGTGACATACGTGGATGCACAGTGGTCTGGTAACAAGCTATCTAACAAGAGGAATAGGGAAACCTGACTTTGGTGATGTCTCCAAGGCGTCACCTTCCTGCTAGGTTTTTCAATCTGTGCTGGGAACTAAACCCAATCCACCCTTGTGCAGTTTCTAAAATGACTATTTTTTTCTTGATTTTATCCAATCTGGCCAACTTATTGTATTTGTAAAAATCACAGTTGTGTATGTAAATTTATTGTTCTCAATTCCATAGCCCAAAGTTCAGCAGAACAATGCCTTTTCTGCAGCTTAGCCAAGTCTTGTAATTGCCCCTGTTCTTGATTGTCCTTTTAGGTCATTGTTTTAGTAGATCATATCCTGAGGCTGTCACTAGACTTCTTGAGCGTACTTCTACTGCCATGACTTTTGCTGCGAAATCATCGTGTCTCAGTTCTGTGACTGAATCATTATATTTGGAGATCATTACATCTGAAACATAACACTGGTCTTCAGTGGAGGTACATTGTTCATTTTCATCTCATGGTTGTTCATTTGCACATATGATGATGATGATGTATATTTCTGTGATGAATATTAATAGTGGTAATACATGCCCTTGTCAAACCGCTTTGAAAAATAATGGCCTGTGTTCTTCAATTTTTATTTGGTTTAGTAGCTATTTGATTATTTCAATAGAATATTTTTTAAAAATTTTCTCATGGTCTATGAAGGCTTTGTTGATATTCTGTTGTATTTTTAACTAAGCTACTTTTTAAGCTGCCTTAGTGCGAATATTGCAACCATGCACGTACTTTAGTTTCTTAATCCAAAACCATGTTTGACTGTTGCTCGTTTTCCTACTGGCCTCAATGTTATGAATTAATTTGAGCAAACATTTTCCAAAATGACTGAAAAGGAACATCCCTGTATAGGTGGTTGTTACATTATTGATTGTTTGCTTTTCTCTTCCATATGAACATGGCAATTGCTCTCTGCCCATCGTCTGATACTGGTTTTTCTTATATTTAAAAAAAATTCCTATGCTTTATTAAATAAATGTTGTAATCACTTCAGTCCAGTTAATCACAAGGCTTAACTGGTTAAGCTGTTGTTATACCAATGATTCCAGCAGCTTTGTCATTATGACTGTTGCTAATCTCTCAAATGTTTTTTTCTTGAGGATTTTGGGTTCTGTGTGGTTTTAATATTTTGGAATGAATAAATTTGACTGTCCTACTTCTGGACTTTCTGTTTTAAACAGAAATAAACAGAGAGAAACCTGAGGTCTGTGAATTGTAAATATTAAATATTTTAAAAAAAGGCATATGACAGGTACTCGTAAGAAAGATAGGAGGACAACACTAGACAAAATAAAGTAGCAGAAGTGATAGGCTTATCAGGCATCCTGTCTTGACTCACTCCTGCAGTGAGGCCGTTCATATGGTCTCTGGTTCGATTTAACCACAAACACTCCTCCCATAAGCCTATCATTCTGTTACTTTTCTGCTGCCCAGCGTTCTTTCCTTCTTTCTTACGAGTGCCTGCAACATACCTATTTTAGCTTACTATTGACATTTTATACCGATGTATAACAATAACCTTATATTCCTGGTTTTCAGTGATGTATAGTAAGAACTTTTTCTTTCTGAATTATAATAATTCACCTTGTGGCTAACACTGACGTATTATAAATACCTTTCATTTTTTATGTGCCAGCACACACTTATGTTAAGTATCCAAACTGTTCAAAACAGCTGGCTATTTCATGAATCCAAGGGATCAGCATAACAATACAAACATTCCAAAATCAATATCCCATTAAAAAAGGGAAATTAAAAGACACCTTTGTACAGTACTTACCAGCTGTGGAACCTTTTTATGTTTCACAAATGACAGCAATAATGCATATGATACATTTTAACACAATACAGCATCTACACCGGGAAAAAATATCAAATACAAAGTTATGATTCTATTGTTTCTCTGCTGGAACAGATATTTTCACAGTATTCAAAACTACCTGACTCATCAAGTATGTCTAAATCTTCCAAATAACACATATGAATTATGCATAAATACATAATCTAATTCATTGTTATAGTTACTTTTTCTACAAAGTGTGACAAATCATATAAAGACTTTTTCTACAAAGTGTGACAAATCATATAAAGGTTTTTTCTACAAAGTGTGACAAATCATATAAAGGCTTTTTTCTACAAAGTGTGACAAATCATATAAAGACTTTTTCTACAAAGTGTGACAAATCATATAAAGGCTTTTTCTACAAAGTGTGACAAATCATATAAAGAGCTAACTTCTAAGAAAACAAAACAGTTGTTGAGTATGTGATTATTTTTTTGCGGAGAAAACAAAATGGCTGTTAAGAGTGTGTTGTTTCTCTTTAAGCATTGTTCCATTGTTCTAATGTATGAGAATTTAGTAAACACATAACAAGTCTTATGGCACAAAAATCACATTAAAATCTGGTATAAAGACAAAATTAACTTCTTAATATTACTCTTGAAAAATGCCCATGATAAAATAAATATATCATTTTTAAGCACATAAGTTAAATAACTGGGAATGAGTAAACAAAATCCCTAACCAATATGTACACATTTCCACAAAGGCTGGCGTTACAGAAAGAAAATTTTTAATAGATGGTTACATCAGTTGTTAAAAATGAATTTCATCAATTTCAAGAGATGTTTGTAAATTGAAATAAGATTTTTAAGTACATAAAGAAACCAAAAAACTCACTACTTTAATCAGGCATGTCATATGTGGAGACTAAGGTGAGGTTATACACTGGGCCAGTAACCTCATCTCGTAAAATAAACTGTTACAAGAATAATCACGCCAAGAGTATATCAAATAGTGGCTCTATGCTCCTTGTGGAGCAGTACAGGTACATTCACTCTTTCATTCTAAATTACAAGGCAGTCCCTACTCTGGAATTTCCAGGGTAAGAAAATATAGAGTGAGACCTCAAAAAAAATATATATAATGGAGAAGAGAACTGGAGAAAGACATGAAAGGGGGCAAAGAAGAATTGAATGACGGTGATCAAATGGTACTGGACAGGGAGGTTTCAGTGGTATTAGTTAGTGATCTATTCTCCATAGACAGCAAAAAAAAAAAAGGTAATGATGATGATTTATTTTATACAAGAATAGTTTTAAAGATGGGACAACAAGTCCCTTTCTTATTAAGGTCAGCACACAGCTATTATGTTGGTGTGTCAGTGGACAATATTAAACACAAAAAAACAGAGGCACAAAAGGAATTGAGCAATGTCAGACTTACAGAGTTTCTCATATAATCAACATTATAAAAATAAACATTTACAATAAAAATGGCAAATTTCTTAAAACTTTTACTTTCATAATTAGCATCAGCTGAAGTGTCGAAATAAGTCACTTGTTGACATGTACCAATACAAGAAAATCAAGAGAAGTATTAAATTCATTCACACCATTCTGGACCAATCATGATCGTGGTACCTGGGATACCTGGAAGAGTCAGTCACAGACACTGTTTTCTTGTAACAGAGCTCGCTGCCACCAAGTCAAACTTTAACCTCTAAACCAGCCATTCTCAACCTTCTTATCCTAGAGGAACCCTTGAAATAATTTTCAGGTCTCACTGAACCAATGCATAACAATTATTATATCTACAGCTCATGGTACCTTAGTGTGATCAGGTTATATAACAATTATTATATCTACAGCTCATGGTACATTAGTGTGATCAGGTTATATAACAATTATTATATCTACAGCTCGTGGTACCTTAGTGTGATCAGGTTATATAACAATTATTATATCTACAGCTCATGGTACCTTAGTGTGATCAGGTTATATAACAATTATAATATCTGCAGCTCATGGTACCTTAGTGTGATCAGGTTATATAACAATTATTATATCTACAGCTCATGGTACATTAGTGTGATCAGGTTATATAACAATTATTATATCTACAGCTCATGGTACATTAGTGTGATCAGGTTATATAACAATTATTATATCTACAGCTCATGGTACCTTAGTGTGATCATGTTATATAACAATTATTATATCTACAGCTTATGGTACCTTAGTGTGATCAGGTTATATAACAATTATTATATCTACAGCTCATGGTACCTTCGTGTGATCAGGTTATATAACAATTATTATATCTACAGCTACCTTAGTGTGATCAGGTTATATAACAATTATTATATCTACAGCTCATGGTACCTTAGTGTGATCAGGTTATATAACAATTATTATATCTACAGCTACCTTAGTGTGATCAGGTTATATAACAATTATTATATCTACAGCTCGTGGTACCTTAGTGTGATCAGGTTATATAACAATTATTATATCTACAGCTCATGGTACCTTAGTGTGATCAGGTTATATAACAATTATTATATCTACAGCTCATGGTACCTTAGTGTGATCAGGTTATATAACAATTATTATATCTACAGCTCATGGTACCTTAGTGTGATCAGTTACTAGTAAATATAAGAATGCAATATAAATTGTCAATGCTCTTTTGAGTAGACAATTTTTGACATGCCACAATTTCTGACATACAAGACTTAAAAGTTAGGAAATGAGTTTCATCTGCTTACAAAAATAAAATTATTGTTGGGTTTTGTCTTTCTGAAAATGTTTATAATGTACTGTAAAAAAAAAAAAAAAGTATCCCGTTACATGTCCATTGAGGCATATTGGGAATATGATGTTTGGCCCATATTTTCTTGACCATCTGCACACTAGGGGTGCCTAGTTTTTTTTACACATTCGCTTTTTTCATGGATAAGGGGTTTTATCTTTAATCCAATTACCCAAAATTTTGATTATTCAAACAACCCTTATCATGAATTAATTTGGAAAATTGGAGTTTCACTGTACTGTACTTCACAAATTTAAAATGATGAATTAAGTACATTTAATCTAAATCTGAACAGGGTAAATTAAACTCAGTGGGAGTATGAGAGGAAGGAGTCTGGAAACTCAACTATCAAATATGATTTTCTCAATTTTCAAGTACTCAGTTTTTGTGTGTGTTTTTTTTTTAAACACCCATAATTTTTCATGTAGTCGTTATATTTTTCCATTCCTTGTATTTACATCTGACACACTTTCAACATAGTACAGTTTCTTATACCTTTAATACACCAGCATTACTTAACTCTTGCAGGCCGGAATTTTTTCATCAGTTTTGCCAGAATTATTTTTGTACCTTAAAGCAGTACCTTTATAAATTCTAAAGTTTCTGAGTTATTACACAACAAAGGCACACATATTATACATCACAGTAAAGATAAATGAATGTAGAATTAGAATATGAAGAATTTTTAGTGATATTCTACATATAGTATTCAGTTATGAGTCATAATGAAAATACGGAACAAATTTCACAGAACACAAAAGTGACGTTCCCAACGTCGTTTCGGCTTCTAGGGGTTTTGTGGATGTACGCTACCAGCGTCGTTCTGGCCTTTAAGAGTTAAAGAAGAAAATAATTGTTAACCCCCATTTCAATACATCAACTCATTCCACCACAACAATTTACCTTTATCTCATCACATTTACTTTTATTTCTTTAATCATGGGTAGCCGCGCTGGTGTAATGGTTACCACAATGTGCTGGCGATCGGATGATCCAGGTTTGAGACCTAGCGAGAACATTTGAAGAAGTGTCGTTGACCGGGACTTGGACTGGAATAATATGAGCACTGGCGAAGACATTTGAAAGAATGTCGTCGACCAGGGACTGGAATAACCTGAACGGCTCCTGAGCCGACCCAGCTCTAATGGGTACCTCTGAAATTGGAGAGTATCTGCCTGTATGGCGAGAGGACACCTGTCATTGTACAGGGAAAAAAGGGATCCTCACGTAAAATCAGTCTCAGGTTAGACATATTAACCGGAGATTTCGCCTCGAGTAATAGTGGGTGTACATTTAAAAAAAAAAAATCTCTTTAATCCTTTCTTTCATGAATGAAGATTATCACACAGAATAACTTTCCAGCCTTGGAATGCTGATTGTTGCTTGCACTATTCTGCTATTTATCGCTTGCGTTTGCCCTTCTTTAGATGCGATGAATGTTTCGTAAGACACTGCTGCCAGCCCTGTGTTACAGGGTATGTCCGGAAGCCAAGAAAGAAAGAAATTATGATCACTGCCTCCCTGGAAATGTCATAATGGGCAACCAATGTGAGACTGTCCATCATATAAAACAAATACTACAGAAACCACTACTATAGCAGTACATGAATGAATTCAGTCCAAGTTCCTGCAAAAGGGTCAACTGAAAAGGTGGCCCACTGCTCTTTAAAAGCATTTTTTTTTTTTAAACAGATTAAAGAAAACAACTGCTACATTGCTAACGTTTTTAATCTCTCTTCCTTGTTCTCTTAAAGAGAAATGCCGGAATGGTCAAAAAATGGTTCTACGCTGGAAAACAGCACTGCTAAAATAAAATACCTCACCCACACATTCTGAATGTCTATGAAGGATAACACACTGAACACGTACAGTTTGGTTCTTGTTCAGTGTGTTTCTTCCATGTCTCAATATCAATGCCCTATTTACAATGCTTGAACATTTAAATGATATTTGAAAACAGTAAAAATGTATTTTATTCAAGAAATCGCCATTGTAATGAAACTTCTCCATGCGCTTTCAGTCATCAACTTATGAATATGTTTAAAGAAAGCATTAGTCTGCATGAAGTTGTTGGTATCTCCATAGAGGTTTTTGACCAGGAATGGTATTGGTGACAGTCATATACACCTTCTCTATTCTTCATATGTTGGGCATTTTTGCAGCAGAGTTTCAGCAGTCATTTTGTCAGAGCCACAGTTAACACTCATCAGTTGTTCCTACCATCAGCATAATGCAACTGGTTTTTCTGATAAACTAAACATGAAATATATTAACGTATAAGCCAACAAGAAGCAATTATGAATTATACTACTGAACAATATCCATAACATAATAAGATTTATCCATTTCAGCAGCTTCTTCCTGGTCGTAGCCCCTTAGATTATCCACACACTGTCTCTTTGCTCTCATCCTCTCTTCTGGTTTTGTCAACATCCAGGCCAGATCTTTATACTGCTCTGGCCACTTATAAGTGGGCTCACTCATCAGCCACTGGGGGATGCGGTTAAGTGTCATACCAGGGAACAAAAGTGGGATAAAATCTGGTGAGATAGAATTTCCACTGTCATCTAAGGAGCTGAACTGACCACTGTGGTGCTTGGAAGTCATCAGCTCATAAATCTCTCTTGTATGAAGCTGGTGGTCGCTGGTATTGGATGAGGAGTGATGTCTGTTAGATGCAATGTCTTCTAAATACTTCTTGGAAATGCAAGCAAGTATGAAGTCGGCCTGAATTCACACGCAAAAAAAAAAATTATTAACATGTGGTAAATTAACTGTAATGAAATCAGGCTACAAAATTGCTGCATTTAAAAATGTCACAAAATAAAACAACTTAACGACTGATTTCATCATCATCATTACCCTTTAGATTCTCAAGGAGCACAGGCATTGAAGAAACTTCTGCCAAGTCCTGTGCCATCAGCACAAAGTCTTCCCTCATCCCTTTAATTTCTGACTCCAGTTCTTTTCTCCAATGTGTTATTTGGTTTCCCTCTACCTCTCTTAACCTGGGGATTCCAGAACAAGAACTGCCTTGTAATGCTATCAACAGATTTCCTCAATGTTTGCATTATATATCTTCAGTGTTGTCATCTGGCCTTATGTTTCACTGGCACTTGTCTGGTTCTTGTCATCAGTTCCACTGGCACATGTCTGGTTCTTGTCATCAGTTCCACTGGCACATGTCTGGTTCTTGTCATCAGTTCCACTGGCACATGTCTGGTTCTTGTCATCAGTTCCACTGGCACATGTCTGGTTCTTGTCATCAGTTCCACTGGCACATGTCTGGTTCTTGTCATCAGTTGCACTGGCACATGTCTGGTTCTTGTCATCAGTTCCACTGGCACATGTCTGGTTCTTGTCATCAGTTCCACCGGTTTATGTCTGGTTCTTGTCATCAGTTCCACTGGTTTATGTCTGGTTCTTGTCATCAGTTCCACTGGCACATGTCTGGTTCTTGTCATCAGTTCCACTGGCACATGTCTGGTTCTTGTCATCAGTTCCACTGGCACATGTCTGGTTCTTGTCATCAGTTCCACTGGCACATGTCTGGTTCTTGTCATCAGTTCCACTGGCACATGTCTGGTTCTTGTCATCAGTTCCACCGGTTTATGTCTGGTTCTTGTCGTCAGTTCCACTGGCACATGTCTGGTTCTTGTCATCAGTTCCACTGGCACATGTCTGGTTCTTGTCATCAGTTCCACTGGCACATGTCTGGTTCTTGTCATCAGTTCCACCGGTTTATGTCTGGTTCTTGTCATCAGTTCCACTGGCACATGTCTGGTTCTTGTCATCAGTTCCACTGGCACATGTCTGGTTCTTGTCATCAGTTCCACCAGTTTATGTCTGGTTCTTGTCATCAGTTCCACCGGTTTATGTCTGGTTCTTGTCATCAGTTCCACTGGCACATGTCTGGTTCTTGTCATCAGTTCCACTGGCACATGTCTGGTTCTTGTCATCAGTTCCACTGGCACATGTCTGGTTCTTGTCATCAGTTCTACTGGCATATGTCTGGTTCTTGTCATCAGTTCCACTGGCACATGTCTGGTTCTTGTCATCAGTTCCACTGGTTTATGTCTGGATCTTGTCATCAGTTCCACTGGCACATGTCTGGTTCTTGTCATCAGTTCCACTGGCACATGTCTGGTTCTTGTAATCAGTTCCACTGGCACATGTCTGGTTCTTGTCATCAGTTCCACCGGTTTATGTCTGGTTCTTGTCATCAGTTCCACAGGCACATGTCTGGTTCTTGTCATCAGTTCCACAGGCACATGTCTGGTTCTTGTCATCAGTTCCACTGGCACTTGTCTGGTTCTTGTCATCAGTTCCACTGGCACTTGTCTGGTTCTTGTCATCAGTTCCACTGGCACATGTCTGGTTCTTGTCATCAGTTCCACTGGCACATGTCTGGTTCTTGTCATCAGTTCCACTGGCACATGTCTGGTTCTTGTCATCAGTTCCACTGGCACATGTCTGGTTCTTGTCATCAGTTCCACTGGCACATGTCTGGTTCTTGTCATCAGTTCCACTGGCACATGTCTGGTTCTTGTCATCAGTTCCACTGGCACATGTCTGGTTCTTGTCATCAGTTCCACTGGCACATGTCTGGTTCTTGTCATCAGTTCCACTGGCACTTGTCTGGTTCTTGTCATCAGTTCCACTGGCACTTGTCTGGTTCTTGTCATCAGTTCCACTGGCACATGTCTGGTTCTTGTCATCAGTTCCACTGGCACATGTCTGGTTCTTGTCATCTGTTCCACTGGCACATGTCTGGTTCTTGTCATCTGTTCCACTGGCACATGTCTGGTTCTTGTCATCTGTTCCACATGTCTGGTTCTTGTCATCAGTTCCACTGGCACATGTCTGGTTCTTGTCATCAGTTCCACTGGCACATGTCTGGTTCTTGTCATCAGTTCCACTGGCACATGTCTGGTTCTTGTCATCAGTTCCACTGGCACATGTCTGGTTCTTGTCATCAGTTCCACTGGCACATGTCTGGTTCTTGTCATCAGTTCCACTGGCACATGTCTGGTTCTTGTCATCAGTTCCTCTGGCACATGTCTGGTTCTTGTCATCAGTTCCACTGGCACATGTCTGGTTCTTGTCATCAGTTCCACTGGCACATGTCTGGTTCTTGTCATCAGTTCCACTGGCACATGTCTGGTTCTTGTCATCAGTTCCACTGGCACATGTCTGGTTCTTGTCATCAGTTCCACTGGCACATGTCTGGTTCTTGTCATCAGTTCCACTGGCACATGTCTGGTTCTTGTCATCAGTTCCACAGTGGTGATCTTGTTGTACCATTTCAATTCTTCTATTCTATACAAACACCCATTTAATGAAAGTCTATAACTTCTTGGTTGTTGTATTGGATTTCTCCATTTTTCACAGCCATGTAACAGGACTGATTGGACATTTGGGTAAGGTCTGATTTGGTAGGAGAAAAAGACGAAGACTCACAACCCTCAGAGAAGAGAATGTCAAACAGAAATCAAAAGGACATGGAATTACTTAAAAAAATGGAGCAGCCTGACAAAGAAATGAAGGCTATAAAAATATCTGCCTGAATGATAAATCCTCATAGGGAACTGAAAGAATAACATTATGAATAAGAGGAAGTAGGAGTCCAGAAAGAAAGAATGAGAAAAAAGAAACACAGTAACCAAGGACGAAATGTTACGTCTTGTAAAGTGTGCATTACTAGCTCTTACTATTACAGGTTCCTCTGACTTTTTTTTGCCATGCAGTGCCTGCCAAAATTTATTCACCTATAGTTATAGCTTTATATCACATGCAAAAGAGAGCTGGAAACAGAGGTGAAAATGATGAGGAGAATGTGAAAAGAACTTGAGATGATGGCACATGACAGGAGGACTTGGCATGTGTTTGTTGAAGGCCTATGCTCCTTTGGGAGTGGAGGGTTATGATGACGATGAGTTATAGGTTGAGGAAACTTATTTATAGCATTATGAGGCCTTTTTTCTGAAATGCCCAGGGTAAGAGAAGCAGAGGTAGACTGAAAAATACATGGAGAAGAAAACAGGAGACAGAAGTGAGAATGACACAAAAAACACAGAACAACATGTGTTTGTTGCAGGCCTATGGGGCTAAAGATTATTTTTTTAAGTGCTTGCTACTTTTCTTTGTAACATGCCACTTTCAATCATTTATTATATAAATGGAACTGTTGGTTATATCAGGATTGAGAGCCGCGCTGGTGTAATGGTTACCACATTGCACTGGCAATCAGGTGTTCAAGGTTCAAGCCCGGGCGTGGGCATTTGAAGGAGTATCATCGACCGGGATTTTGACTGAATAACCTGAACGGCTCCTGAGATAAACCCTCTGTGGATGGCAAGGAACAAAGCTCCTGACCAGATTGGAAGGAAAGTTCACAGGATCCCCAGCATCGCAATGACATGTCATTGGGCCGAAGGGCTGAAAGCCCACGTGTCGCTGGTTAAGAAAAGAAAAAAAATATCAGGATGCTTTTTATTTTGTGTGATATTTTTCTTTATTGTGTATGCCGTATGTATTCTTCTTTGATCCTTAGCTGCAGACTGTCAAAGCAGTCAGTGGCCATCACACCTGGTGGCGTCTTGTAAGGCAGCAACAAACTGCTTCCACTTTGTTCGGTCAGCGGCCATCCTTTGTTCAGTGCCTCAACTCTGGTTCATTCTTTGCATCTCAGCCTCCACAGTTTTCCGGCAAGTTGTTTTTGGTCGGCCTCTCTTTCACTGTCTGCCAGCTATGATGGTGTGCATGCCCTCTTGGTTACTCCGAATAAGTAATTCTTGGTTAGTGATGGTATTCGGCCAAAAGATTCAGTGAATTTTCCTTAGGCACACTGTGTGGAAAGAGGAAACTTTCGACATTTCCTTCTCTGTTACTCTCCAGCATTCCGCACCATAGAGAAGCAAAGAAAGTACACAGCTCTCATATAACCTTAATTTGATGTTTGTGCTGTACTGGGAAGACTTCCAGATGTTGTTGAGACTAGCAAAGGCTGTTCTCGCTTTATTCATTCTGTTGTTGATGTCCTTGCTTGTTCCGCCGTCTGGTGTTACTATGCATCCTAAGTATGTAAATGTGCCTGTCTGTTCTGGCTTCTGGTTCCTTATTATTATTGGCTCAGGATTGCCAAAATTGAGTGTCATGACCTCCGTCTTCTTCAGAGTGATGTTCAGACCCACCTGCTGGCTATACTTATTCAGTCTATCGGTTTTTTCTTAGATGTGTTGAGGTGAATGTGCGAGTAGTGCAATGTCATCTGCATATTCCAGGTCTTCCAGTGTAGAAAATATTGTCCATCTAATTCCTCTTGGACTGCCCTCTGTTGTCTGGCGCATCACCCACTCTATAACTGTTAAAAATAAAGATGTTGATAAGGGGCATCCCTGTCATACTCCTGTCTTTACCTCGAAAGTTAGGTTGCTCAACCCAACACAGCATCTTCTTCTTCTCTGATCCTTAGCCGCCGACCGTCAAAGCAGTCAGTGGCCATCACGCCTAGTGGCGTCTTGTAGGGCAACAACAAATTGATTCCACTTTGCTTGGTCGGCGGCCATCCTTCGTACAGTGTCCTAACTCTGGCTCACTCCCTGCATCCCAGCCTACAAAGTCCTCCGCCAGGTTGTTTTTGGTCGGCCTCTCTTTCGTTTTCCTTCAGGGGTCCAAAGCATAGCTGCTCCTGTGATGGCATCGGGGTCTCCTCTGAGGACATGGCCAACCCAGCTCCAGCGTCTGCCAGCCATGATGGTGTGCATGTCCTCTTGCCTGCTCCGAGCAAGCAGATCTCGGCCAGTGATGACACTCGGCCAAAAGACTCGGTGAACTTTTCCCAGGCATGCCGTGCGAAAAGAGGACAATCTCGACACCTCCCCCTCTGCAACTCTCCAGCACCCCGCACCACAGAGAAGCACACAGCTCTGACATAATCTTAATTCTGCGCCTGTGCTGTACCGAGAGGACCCCCAGATGTTGCCCAGGCCAAAAAAGGCTGCTCTTGCCCTATTCACTCCGACGCTGATGTCCCCGCCCGCCCCGCCATCCGGTGTCACCACGCATCCCAGGCATGTGAAGGCGTCCGTCCGCACCAGCCGCCGACTCCCCACCGACATGGGCCAAGGGCTGCTCACACCGAGCGCCACGACCCCCGACTTCCCTAAATTGATGCCCAAGCCCACCCGCTGGCATGTAAAGTTAGAATAGAGGCTTTTTATAATGGAAACAATGCGGCTAGGAATTCCATAAGCCCTCAGTATTTTCCATAGGCTTTCCCTGTGTATGCTGTCAAAAGCCTTTTCAAAATCAACAAAGTTAATGTATAGCTGTCTCTGCCATTCTGAGCACTGCTCTATAATGTTCCTGAGGGTGAATATATGATCTGCACATCTTCTGTTCTTTCTGAATCTAACTTGTTCTTTCCTCAGTTTATGGTCTGCTTTTGAAATTCTCTGGATAATTATCCTGCCTAGTATTTTACTGGGAACTCAGTGGAGAGTAATTCCTCTCCAGATGTTGCAGTCTGCAAGGTCGCTCTTCTTGGGCAATTTGACAATTATTCCTTTACTCCACTCCGTTGGTGTTGTCTGTTTTCCAGACTTATGCAAATAGTGGTTCTAATAGTTCTGCTGCTAGTTCAGGGTCTGCCTTGAATAACTCAGCATTTAAATTGTCGTGACCAGGCACTTTTTCATTCTTTAACCCTTTGATAGCTGTGATGATTTCTTCTCTTCGTGGAATGTCTGTATTTACGTCTAGGTCACTTTCAGCCTCAGGAACATTCAACCTCGTCTCTGGTGGTTCCTTATTCAGTGTTTCTCTAAGTGCTCTGCCCATCTTTTTTCCTGCCCCTGTGCTGTGGTGATGAGATTTCCTTGCTTGTATCTTACTAACATTATATGGTTTGTACCTCATTTTCCGCTGATAGTTTTAGTTATTTTATAAACTGTGCTTTGTTCATTTCTCAGTGCTGCCTCTTCTGCCTGCCTTGCAAGATAATTTAGAAATTTCCTTTTGTTGGCACGGGTTTGACGTTTTACTTCTTTGTCCAGCTGACTGTACTGTTCGCTGTATATTTCCTTTAACCTGGGAGACTTTGCTTCTGTTTTCTTTCTTTTCTCATCGCTATGGTGTTTAACATTTCTGGTGTTATCCAATCTCGTCTCTTTCTTTCCTGGAATCCCAAGCATGATTCACTGCTTTCCTTGTATATTGTTAAAATGATGTTGAATTTCTGGTCAACATCATCAGTCGCTGTACTTTCCTGGCTTTTGGCAATTTGATATCGTCTCTTTACATCAATCACAAAAGCTTTTCTGGTGAGGGGGTCTTTGCGTTTCATGATGTTATATCTTTTCTGTTTGATTGCAATTGGTCCAGCAGCTCTGAGTTTCACCTTCAGTCTTGCTAATACAAGGTGATGATCACTTCCCACATCTGCACCTCTTCTCACTTTCACGTCTTGTAATGCATGCCTCCATCTACCATTGAACATAATGTGGTCTATCTGGTTTCTGTCCCTTCCGTTTGGTGATTCCCACGTTAAATTGTGCACTTCTTGGTGTGGAAAAAGTGTTCCTCCAATGACCAGGTTGTTAATGCTGCACAAGCTTATTAGTTTGTTCCCATTCTCGTTTACTGTTCCACTGCCGCATTTCCCCATTACTCTTTCGTTATAATTATTGTGTGTACCAACCTTTGCATTGAGGTCTCCCATTACTATAATAAGATCGTACCTAGGTGCAGTTTCGATTTCTTTTTGTAGCTGTTGATAGAAGTTGTCCTTGACCTCTTCAATGTATGATTGTGGTGTTGGTGAATCTCCCTCTCAGTCTTATTCTTATCAGCCTGTTGTTGATGGATTTCCATTCCAGTAATGACCTTTCTATTCCTTTCTTCAGCATAATGGCTACACCTTTATTGTGCTGACCATCCTGTCTACCAGAGTAAAGTACTGTTTCTCCTGTATCTGTTTTTTTAATTCTCGCAGTCCCGGTCCATCTGCTCTCACTTATTCCCAGGATATGTAATCTGTAGTTCCTCATCTCTGCTGTAATCTGCCTCAGCTTTCCTGCCTCATTCATGGTTCTGACGTTCCAGAATCCAATTCTAGTTTTGTGTTTTGCGGTCGGGGCATCTGTTTTCATGACAATAGCTTCCTTTCAGCTTTCACCACTGACAGTCATTCGAGCCTGAGACTCCGGATTTCCGTCCCACATCAAAGTTTTCCCATTTATTGCTGTTTCCGTAATTGTTCAGATTTTTTACATAGGCAGGTGTGTCGACCCTGCACTAAAACCCCCAACGTGGAGGACCAGGGTACCAGCTTTTGTCTGACCTCTACCCGCACAGACCTGTCCAGCTTGGTTGAACCTACCAGGAGTAAAACTACCACTGGCATAGCTCTGGGGGTTGTCAGGGTACGCAAGCTACCATACCACTACAAGGTAAAGGTATCATTGATGGCAGTGCCTATGTATTGTATTGTATTAATCCTCTCTATGGTGTTTTAAAATTTTAGTTCTATTCAGGTTGAGTGGTTCAGGAGCTTGGCTGTGTCTTTCCTGGCATACATTTAATATTGGTTGGATGTTTATTTATGTCATCCCTGCAAAATCCGTAGCTTTCTGGGGAAGCCTACTTCCATACAACTACTGGACAGGCATGCGAGCAGGTCTCAAAAGTTGGGGGAGCAGCCTTATTTTAAATATTCATTTCTGCATCTTTTAAAGTTTTCTAAAGCAATCTAGTGAAGCCTAAAATGTAGTGGTGTCACGTTTATTGCTAGTAGCATAGTAGCAAGTGTGAGAATGTTCGAATCACATTTTGGCATAATATTTTTGTGTGCTCTGTTAGCAGTTCCTATACAATGATTTTGAGCTACACCTACTGCAAAATAAGTAAACCGATGCAACAGTTACCACCCCTGACATAGGGAATTTTATGTTGTCTAGTGTTTTCTTACCTTCATTCTTACAAGTGCCTGCCAAATATGGTTTATATTTATTATTTACTATTCAAACACCTTGAGTTAAACATGTTTACTTGAGACTAATTTTTGCACGCAACCATCTCTTTTGTCTGGGAATAAAAAGAATTCACAAATGAGCACAATAAGCTTGCTTAATGATGTAAGACAGACAATGAACTTTGCTACAAACAATAAACTTGCTCAATGATTTAAGATACCCAACTAACGTGGTTAATGATCTAAGACACACAACTAACTTGCTAAATGATCTAAGACACACAATAAACTTGGCTTACTTTCTCGTGTTCATGAAACACACACAAAAAAAACTGCCACAATAATCTAAAACACAAAACAAACTTACTCAATGATCTAAGATACCCCACTAACTTGCTCAATGATCTAAGGCACACAACAAACTTGCACAATGATCTAAAACACACAACAGACCTGCTCAATGATCTAAAACACACAACAGACTTTCTCAATGATCTAAAACACACAACTTGCTCAATGATCTAAGCACACAACAAACTTGCTCAATTATCTAAGACTCACAACAAACTTGCTCAATTATCTAAGACACACAAACTTGCTCAATTATCTAAAGCACACAACAAACTTGCTCAATTATTTAAAGCACACAACAAACTTGCTCAATTATCTAAGACACACAACAAACTTGTTCAATTATCTAAGGCACACAACAAACTTGCTCAATTATCTAAGACACACAACAAACTTGCTCAATTATCTAAGACACACAACAAACTTGTTCAATTATATAAGACATACAACAAATGTGCTCAATTATCTAAGGCACACAACAAACTTGCTCAATTATCTAAGACATGAAAAACTAGCTCAATAATCTAAGACACACAACTAACTTTTTGCTCATGTCATGAAATACACATAACAAACTTGCTCAAAGATCTAAGACACAAAATAAACTTGCTCAATGATCTAAGACACACAACTGACTTGCACATTTACCCAAAGACAAAGAACAAACCTCTGCCACCTTACTCCTACACCACTCCAGCAGTCCTAAGGGCTTGCCCACGTTCTTGGCCTCACTGACATCCACACAGCAGGCAAAGCCATTGACTTGGAGAAACTTACATAAGGATAACACTTGCCTGGCATGAACCTCACTATCAAAGCTGTAGGTCACAAATACTTTTGTGAGTCGTAATACTAAGACATTGGGAAGAAAGAAAAATATATACTTGAATAAGTGGTTACTACATCTGGATGATAACAAACTAATCATCATCATCATCACCTTTCAACTTCCCAAGGAACATAGGCCTTCAAAAAGTGTTCAGTTTCAGGGCTTTTCATGTTCTCCTCATAATTTTCATTTTGTCTCCAGTTCTCTTCTTCGTGCGTTTTTTGGTTTACCTCTAATTTTTTTACCCTGGAGATTCAAGAACAAGGACAGTCTTATAATGCTATCACCCCATCGAGGCCAGCTCCTTGACATGGAGATGGGGCTCAAATACAGCCATCAGCGGCTGAAAAACCAAGACTGGCCAGGCCCTCCTACACTCGAGCAAGACCACAGTCTGCCCTAGCAAGTCAAGGTGCTGAAGACGAAGGCAACCAGCCGAGGGGCGCACCACAGCAATCAGGATGCCACGCACACACGCAATGGAAATATGTCTATATCTACAAAACGTTATGGCACTCGCCCTGTGACGGACACCCAGGCAGACGCAGTGCCGGGCCCTCTGCCTCAAAAGGGCCCAACCCCTACTAATGGGGGTCCTTCTCAATTGCCCCATGGAGCCAGGAGGCATGAGAATAGAGCTACTGGCCAAGAAAAGCAAAGACCATTTAAAATAATGCACTGGAATGCTGAAGGCGTCAACAGTAAAAAAGATGGCTACAGCAAAAAACTAGAGCTCGAAAATATCTTGAATGAAGAGCAAGTAAATGTATGCTGCTTGCAAGAAACCCACCTCAACAAAGACATAGCCTTCAAAATCAGAGGCTACCAGTGCTACCGATCCGACCGAATAGACAGGCGAAAGGGTGGAATTCTGACACTCGTGAGGAATAACATCAGTGCATGTCAGTTTGAAACATATATGGAGGGGGCGGAATACCAGATGCTTCATCTCAGGACAGAAAGTACAGAATTCCACCTGCTCAACTACTGCTGTCCGAGTGACCGCCCACTGGCACTAGACACAATCCCAGCAAAAGAAAGACTGATTGTGTGTGAAGACTTCAACAGCCACTCACAGAGCTGGGGCTATGATCACATGGACAGGAGAGGTGATGAGCTTGAAAACTGGCAGGATGACAATGGGCTTATCCTGATTAACCAGCCAATCGACCCACCAACCTTCTACTCGAGATCATGGCACACCACCTCTACACCAGACCTGGCATTCCACTCACCAGGCCTGGAGTGGAACACCTCACGTGTTGTAGGGAAACAACTTGGAGGCAGCAACCACCGGCCAGTCTTCCTAATTGTGGAAAATGAACTTGTCAATGAGAGCAGCACTCTCTCTAGGTGGAACTACAAGAAGGCAGACTGGACAATGTACCAGTATCGTACCAGTATACTGGCTAGAGATATGTCTGTAGACAAAGACATCAATAAGTTAGTCGAAGAATTCAGCAGATGCATATTACAGGCTGCTCGTGAAACAATATCTAGAGGGGCTCATAAGCACTACAAACCATATTGGAATAGTGAACTAGAGCAACTGCACAACGACATGGAAACATCTCGAAAGCAGGCAGAGACCAGTCCATGCCAAGAACACCACAATAACTACCAGCAAGCTAAGGCCAAATTCCAAAGGGCCAAGTTGCAGGCCAGGCGGAGAAGCTGGAAGGAGAAAACAGAGTCCTTGAACTTCGAATGAGATACAAGGAAACTGTGGAAGCTGGTAAAACAACTTAATGATGAGGATACAGGGAGAAACTCAAAGATTGCACTGTACAAAGATGGAAACATCCTCATGGGAAAACAGGCAGCTGATCACTTTGCAGACTCCTTTGCTAAAGACAACAACATCGAAGTAAGCCCAGAGAAGCAACAGGAGACTCGTGAGAAACAACAATATGCAGGATGAGATGGAACCATACCTGAAGTTATGGAGGCACTGATCACATTCAGAGAACTGGAGCTTGCAATATCCAAATTAACAATGAGAAAGTCACCAGGAGTTGATGGAGTGTCCAATGAAATGATTAAGAACTTGGGAACCGCAGCAAAAACAAAGCTGCTGCAGATCTTCAATATCTGTTGGAACTCAGGCAGAGTTCCACAGACCTGGAGGAAGCAACCATAATACCACTCCTAAAACCAGGAAAAGACAGTTCCACTGCCTCCAGCTACAGACCAATCAGCCTTACAAGCTGTCTCTGCAAAACTATGGAACGTATCATCAACCTCAGGCTACAGTGGTACCTTGAAAGTGAAAACCTTCTTGTACCACAGCAGGCGGGCTTTAGGCAGTGTTACTCTACCGAAGATCAGGCAACTTACCTTTCCCAAGAGATTGAGGATGCGTTCCAAGATAAGAAACTGGTACTAGCAGCATGGATAGATCTAAGGAAAGCATTTGACAAGGTTTGGAAAGAAGGGCTTCTGAAGAAACTGTAGAATGAATAGTAGGATGTACAAATGGGTGAAAGCATATTTGCATAACAGAAGAGCTCGAGTACAACTAGATGGCCTCAAGAGTAAGAAAATTCTACTGCGTCATGGCATCCCTCAGGGAGGGGTTCTGTCCCCCACACTTTTCCTAGTCTACATCAACGACCTGGTTGCTGAACTACCACATGGAATGAAAGTGGCAATGTACGCTGATGACCTGATAATATGGTGCACAGATGAGCATGCAACAGTGGCCACCAAACTGCTACAAAGAGCTATAGATGCCTTAACCTCGTGGGCAAATAGATGGTGTGTCAGCATCAACACAGACAAGTGCAGCACTACGCTCTTCACCCTCTCTCCCAAACAAAAAGCTGATGTCATCAAGATAAATGAAGAGCTCCCGAGAGAAGATAAACAATCCACCTATCTCGGAGTTACATTCGATGATAGGCTGACATGGAAGCAGCACATCAACAAGGCAGCAACAAAGGCCTGGAGGAAGTTAGCCATCCTGAGAAAACTAAGTGGAACCACATGGGGAGCCAGCGGGAAAATACTTAGTAAAGTTTACCAGCAGGGCATATGACCACACCTGGAATATGGGTCAGCTGCGTGGTGTCCAGCATCAAACACCATATTACAAGAGCTAGATAAGGTGCAAAACCAGGCGCTTAGGGTCATCATGGGTGTCATAAAATTAACAGTGATACAACGTAAAAATATCTCCAAAGGATAAAATGTAGGGATAAAAAGAATGCGTAAGTTACTAGAAGGCATGATCGCCCACGCCGCGGGTCATCACCCGCCATGGAAATTAAATTGCTGAAACGGTTACCATTTGAACGGGATGAGAACGGCAGATCAAAAGGAAAAAAAATATGACTGAAAAATTGCGTGAGACTAGCAAGGCTTAGAAGATGCAATTTGGGGGGGAGGGGGGGGGGGGGGG
>JAMPIV010018250.1:0-47183 GCA_024509875.1 Oreohelix idahoensis | reverse complement strand
TACAAGTATTTGCGTGTGTATATATAGAGAGCTAGCATCACTCTAATGGTGTGTTATATTTCCTATAGTGATCTTGTCGGTAGAGAGAGTATAATTTTGCTCAAACCTCCGTAAGATGATATATCGCTCACAATAGAGTCGATGCCTCTATGGGGGAGTTGGCTCGCATAATCTACCGGAGACACCAATCCCATTACTCGAGAACTCGCTGAAATTAAACATAATATATTATACGAAATAACATCTCCATTATAAACGCATTATAACTCATATAGGAATGTGATCGATACACAGAGAGCTAAGTGCAGGACGAGTATAAGGGCACTCTCGCATTTACATCTATACAATAAAAGGACGCCTTCGCTTATAAACTTATAGGCTATATCAATTCGCGTAGAGAACAGAGCAGGATAATATGAAAGATCGTGATGTCTCATCAAACGTTCCTTAAAGAAGCGAAGCCTCACAACGTGATGGTGCAGCGCATCTCTGAACTGCTTCCATCTGCGTAACACTAGCGATGTGTAGCTCATATTCCGGTAGTGTACTTTCATGACATATACATCGGGTCTGTTGAGAGGTTCTGGTTTCGCGCGGGCACTTGAGCCGTTCTTAATCGCAAGTGAATGTATGATGTGAAATTCTGGTTACTTGGGCCTTCTTCAGGAAAACTCAATACTCACACGTTTCAACTCGGCACTTTGACCTTCTTACAAAAATGAACAATGCAGCACTGGGAACCTCTGTACAGCAGCAAACTTGCTTGGGGGACCTATAGCGATAAAAGATAACCAGGCGAGGTCCGAGGTTTATCCGGCCAACTATGTAACAACGTCGTGATTCAGCTTGCCGTAGTTGTGTGAGCTGTTTTTTTGGGTCTCTAAATGTCTGTGTTTCTCGTTAGTGTCAAAATACACTTGATTGAGAAATTTTGAGCTTGTTTACACGGGCAACTAAGCCCGTAGTACATTTGAATAACTTGTTGAAGACTTTGTTGACGTAGTATACTCGATCGGTATTGTAAGAAGTGTTGAGATTTTCCCTTGATGAATTATCACAGCAACATTCACTACAGCAATAGACGGTAGACAGCATTACAATGATGAGTCAGATGCATGTTATATTTCATAGTGCTGTAAATGTAGTCAGGTGAAAAACTCCATCCTTTTCTATAACAGCCAGGAGATAACCAGATGTATGAGATCAGTTCACTCTCCTTAGTTTGACTTCAGCAAGACAGACACGTCTGCCGAAGTATAAATAATGTCCTCAAAAATATCCTCTAGATAATAAGGGTTTTCTAAACCTAGTTCATTTAACAAAGTAGCAAGTAATGGTCCTTGGTACATGCATCAACCGATGCAGTACAATGCAGCGACATGTGAGCTGGGAAAAAACATCTCGTGACGACGACTTTCGGAGACAGGCTATGAATCGAAATCGCTCACGACCCAAAATCGATAGAGTTAATGAAAAAGTGAATTTACCTTGCTTTCATGAAATACACAGAAATATCACGCCTCCCGACATGTGGGAAACACTAGAGGTATTATCTCGAATAAACGAAATATCCATTAAGAGGACTACACATCCCTGACAGAACAAAAAAATAGCGGAGATCCCCTCTTCAACGAGGCATCTCTTTCGCCATTCCAAATCGCTCCCTCCACTCGTCGTGGGCGGAAACCGATTGACCAACAAGCAAGACAAGTCATGCGCAGTCCAGCGCAAAATGACCACAGCTCAAACTTAACTGCATTCGATACCAACGCGAGAAGACAAATGCTTACCGAGAAAAGTGGCTATAAATTTCAAGCAGTTGTTGCCCTTGCGTTATAAAAATAGATAAAAATTGTAAAAAATCGATACTGTTTGCGAGAATTTTATCACGCAACAGTCAGATTATGAATAAAGAACACAGAAATGCTAGCAAAACTCAGCTGAGCTGCTGGCTATAGTATGGCGTCCCTGAACTTATTTCAATTTATTTCATTTGGAAATCACCACACTAGAAATTTACTGTGTCTATCACTGAACAACTATTGAGGAATGGCCCCAAATGCGCGTCTGAGCGCCGATAATATGATTGTCTGTGGCCAATCACTGCCTTGGTTTTTTTAAATTCAAATTTCCTACACTAAAGTCATATTCAGTCATGCTTCAGTCAAGTATGGATTTTTATCTGTTAGTCTGTCCGTCTCTACTTGCGTTTTCACAAAAACGTACTTGTTTTTTGAACCAACCTATTCATCCCCTCTGCAATTTTGCCTGAAAAGTTATTTTTAGTCACAGCTTCCACCAATTCCCCTTCTCTTTCATTCTAACTAGATTTGGACACTTGAGTCTTCAAGGTCGCGATTTTTGTGCAAATAGTGACCTGTTTGATTCAATGCAGTCTTTCGCTGTTGTGAACAACACAGTCTTTTGTCAATGTCTTCATTATTATCTATCCGTCTGTATAATTAAAAGCATATTATTTCACTGCTCAGAATGGGCCATCCGGCCAGCTAATTTTTATATTCCTAACATTAATATTAAGAAAAAGTTATTTTTTAAATTTTGTAATATTTCAAGCATCTGCGTTTAGCCGCTGAATTCAAATCAAAGGCTTGGTATCGCAAAAGCGTCCCTTTCCGTACCTCGTGTCAATTTGGGGACGTGAATTTTTACTTTCCCCCCTCCCAATTGCGTCTCCTTAGCCTTGCTAGTCTCACGCAAGTTTTCAGTCATATTTTTTTCCTTTTGATCCGCCGTTCTCATCCTGTTCAAATGGTAACCGTTTTGACTTCCCGTCTAGCAAGTCAATTTTTATGGAGGGTGATGACCCGCGGTCAGGGCGATCATGTACTATCAGCAGCCTACGCATTATGTTTTTATCCTTACATGTTATCTTTGGAGGTATTTTAACGTTGTATCTCTGTTAATTTTACGACAACAGCCTGACTTAACCTATGACCTCGATCCACCATTACTCTTTTCTGAGAATGGGGTATTTCTTTTAAGACCAGTCTCTTATCTAGCACTATCCTGGTATCATCTGATACACCTCCGTGTCTTCTATCCTACACACTAAATAAGCTCTCGTCACAATATCTCTTAGCTTAATCTAATGCCCGAGGAAAAAAAAAATTATCTATCAAAATGCCCACGCCTATTTGAAAACTGTCATTTTCGCTGTCTACGAATAAACGGATACAAATAACTTATTCCGGTAAAGTAGCAGGTTTAAACTATCTCAATACAATAGATCTGACATAGTGTCAACTCTGTCAGTTCATGTTAGTCGCCTATTACGACATGCCTGAATGAGGAGTAGTTCTATTATTTCTTTGCCATCTCTGGGAACTACATTGAGAGCTGGGAACTAGATTTATAACAGCTATGCAATATAATATGATGAAACCAAAAAAAAAAAAAAAAAAGAAACCACACACACAAAAAGAAGCAAGAAATTATTTAATAAAGAAAAACAAAATCACTTCCAGTAACTAAATACTTGCAGCACGAGAAAGGTCATACACACATACTGTCGGACGACTACAGCAGTGCTGACAGAGGAGGGAGCGAGAGAAAGAATGTGGGAATGAAAGAAAAAGTAGAAAGAAAGAAATCAGACAAAACCATTTCTGGTAACAAGCTACTTGAGCACGAGAAAAGTCCTATACAGTAATAGTATTACTTTAATAGTTGTGTTAATGGGGAAAAGACAGAGGGAGACGTGGCAATAAACAAGAGAAATATATAGAAACAAGAAAGATGGGAGAACCTCTTTTGGTAAGATACTTGCGACACGAGAAAAGTCATATATAAAATTTGTATCACTCTTCTTACAGTGCTTATGGAAAGCATAGCGAGGCAGTGCGCAGAAAAGACAGACAGAAAAGAAGACAAAAACCTCTTCTGTAACAAGATACTTGCAGCACAAGAAAAGTCCTACACAAAAATTGTATCACTTTAATAGCAGTGTTTATGGAGGACAGAGTGAGGGCAAGCGTGGGAGAGTGCTCTGGAAATAATAATGTGGATCAAAGGATGAGGATCTTTGTTGAATATCTGGAAAACACTGGCAGTGAGCACGCAAGCTGCTCATATGTCAACGAACAAGCTGTAATTATGATAAACATGGCGTGATATTAAAGGTTCCGATCTGGCAGGAAGGACGAGGTTATGGAAGTGAGACCAGAAAGGCAAGAAGGGCGAGGTTATGGAAGCGAGACAACGGAAGGGTGTGTGAGTGAATAAGGAGCAGGAAGAAAGCTAATATTCTGTAGGACAGAGAGCAGAATCCCTACGGTTGCGTTTGTGGTAGAAGACATCCAGAAGTAGAAAGGCTGGGTTAAACGCTAGATGTCAGACTTGAAGGAGCTGGAAACATGGCTGCCGCGCACGGAAGAATGGGGGTGGGAAAACCCAGCGTGGAAAAGCATGCCGAGTGTTCGAAACTTGTAGAACGGCGATCTTTCACATGATTCTGTATAAGACCTGGAGCATGTTTGATATAAATAAAGGCAGGTCATGTTTTCTGGTCAGCCTCACGATCATTCAAGCATAGCATGTATTCATTACCCTACAGCTCTCTGTGCTGCACAGGTCTTTAACATATTCACGCCACACCTTCCTCTTCTGTTCCAAACGGTCAAGGTCTTTCTATATCTTCCTTATACTTTTTCCTGTCTGCCTCGACTTCACTTCCTCGCGCGTTTTTTTTTTTAGGTCTCATAATACAATAACAACGTAAGACGTTAAAAGTTTATGTTTTCAGTATGAAGCTTCTAACTCAGTCCATGCTGAATGTGTGATACTGCGCTGAGATCATCGCAAAACTGACGGGAGAACATCATACAAGTTTTCATTTATTTCAAAAATATATACATATATACTGCAAGAATTAACCATGATTGAACAAACCAAGACATTACAGACACACATTTATAAATGTGTGCCTGTGTTAGAATAAAAGGGCTGAAATGGTAGGAAAATATCACCAATTTGAAACTGAAGACAATAACTAGGATCAAGAGATGAGAAGACGACGCTAGGACAAACACACAGGAAACCCGATGATAGCTTTACAAGGCAGTCATTGTTCTAGAACCCCTAATGGAAGAGGGAGATCCTGGTCTAATAATGAAGTAGTCGGACTACAGCGTTCGACTGATAGAGAGGATGAGTGTCTGCCTCTAGCGGCAGCGTTACCGTGTTGCGAGTGTATTTCTAAAATACATTATTATGAACAATAACAATTCACACTATTATAATTGTGCTAACCGGACTGATGACTGAATAACACTCGTTAGAAACTTCATTGTGCCAGGTCCAGCTTTATGAACCTGAGTGACCGGTCCCTTCCTCGTTGCTTTTGCCTATGGGACTGTCTTTATCTTTTCAGCCGGTACTAGACTATCCGGTTAAAACAGGATCAACTGGTAGAATTCAACTTCAGTAACAAACCCTGAAAGCAGTAAGCTTACAAGAAGATAGATCACTGCTCGTGTCAATCGTACGGTCTACAGGTAATCTCTGAAGTAGTCAACGGGTTTTGGGAACAATTAAACGTATAAATATAAATTTTTTAATGAATATGGCGGAAACATTTGCTATATAAAATTATGAGACAGAAACGGAAGAAGCCTTTAAACTAATGTAAAGATAGTCTCACTGCAGATAATTCCGGAGGGGAGTGAAGTATTACAGACCACACCATACTAGGTCTCAGATTTACGAGGTAGGAGGCCGTCTCCTTTCTTCGATGCATTTGCCTTCCGTGTGAGAGTAACTGGATTCAGCATAAAAGATGAGAGAAAGGCAGAGCATGTCAGACGGACCTGCGTGCCTAATTCTAAACCCTTTGACAATGAAGTTAGTTCCTTCCCTAACTCACGCGCATTGTTGGTTACCCATGTACAGATAGACAGACTATACAGCGTGAGCGACAAGGTTTCCAACCTAGCAACTTTGCCTCGAGAAGCAATCACTCTAACCACTCGAAACATACATAGGAAAACATTTAAACAAATAAAGAGGGGAAGCCCGAGGCCTGTAAACAGTAAATAAATAAATATTATTATATATATTATTAGAAAACTAGTTTTCTGCTTCTTTATTTGTCACGAGCGCCTGAAACATACCTTTATGTGAATAATATTTATTTATATAAATAGGACAAATAATAATAATAGTAATAATAGCCACTTCAGTCATAACTGACTATGGGAATGCGCCCCTGAGGTGGCAGCCCTCAGCTGCTTATTTTCCTGGTGCTCCTTTCGACGTTTTCTCCTCACCTCTGCTTCTTGTGTGAGCCTCTCTTCGCCCAATCTGAGGTGGTGCCGTAAATAGCATCGCCACTTTGTGCGATCGGCAGCTTTATCCTCCCATGTTGCTGGATCCATGTCCAGTGCCCTCATATCTCTCTTGCACACATCTTTGAACCTCAGCTGTGGTCACCCAACTGTTCTCTTGCCATCTGCTAATTGTCCGTAGAAGATATCTTTTGGGATGCGACCATCTTCCATGCGGCGAACATGGCCAAGCCAGCGAAGTCTGCGCTGTCTAAGCAGCGTATACATACTTTGAAGGCCAGCACGTGACAACACCTCGACATTTGTCACTTTATCTTTCCACGAGATGCCGAGGATGCGGCGTAGACACCGCAAATGGAAGGTATTGAGCCTTCTTTCTTGCTTAGCATAGGTCGTCCAGGTCTCGCTGCCATATAGGAGTGTGCTGGTGACGCAGGCATTATATACCGCAGCTTTGGTCTTCATTGTGAGTTTAGAGTTTCCCCAAACACGCGATGTGAGGCGGGCAAAGGTAGCTGCAGCTTTGCCAATGCGGCTGTCGATTTCTGTATCCAGTGAGAGTTTGTCATTGATGGTAGACCCTAGGTATGTGAAGTGGTGCACCACTGCCAATTCATAGTTATCGATAGTGATAACTGGTGCAGCACCCACATCCTGACTCAGCACATTCGTTTTCTTTAGACTTATTGTGAGGCCAAAGTCCTTGCATGCTTTAGTGAAGCGATTCATCAAGCTCTGAAGCTCCTGTTGGCTTTGAGTGACGACTGCAGCATCATCAGCGAACAAGTCTCTTATAGTGACCCTTCTGATTTTTGTTTTTGCCTTCAGCCTTGAAAGATTAAACAGACGGCCATCTGACCTAGTGTGAAGGCATATTCCTTCAGTTGCATCTCTGAATGCATGTTTCAAGAGTAAGGCAAAGAAGATTCCGAAGAGGGTCGGAGCCAGAACACAGCCTTGTTTAACGCCACTTCGTATATCAAAGGGCTGTGACGTGCTTCCAGCATATTGGACTGTTCCCTTCATGTCGTCATGGAATGACTTTATCATTTCCAGCATTTTAGAAGGGCAGCCTATTTTCAGGAGGATTTTAAAGAGTACATCCCTACTAACCAGGTCGAATGCTTTTGTGAGGTCTATAAAGGCGATATATAATGGTCTTTTCTGCTCTCTTGATTTTTCCTGAAGCTGGCGGAGAGAGAAGATCATAGGACAAATATTAACCTTAAAATGCATATGTAGCAAAGATTAGTGATTTAAAATTTGAGACAGATGATATGCGCTAATGAAGACTAGGTGGTGGAGACAGGAACTGGAAATACATAAGAGAAGAATGTTGGAGGACAGCGTGAGTACAGACGAGGTCTAAGTCTAACTATACAGTGAGCAAACATTTCAGATATCAGTTCTCATTTTAAAAATCATCAAGAAGACGGATCCGCATGCGACGGGAAGTCGCGGGCATGAAGTGCGCACCGCGCATGACAAACAGAGTTGGGAACGAGCGCTTCCGGTGAATGGTTCCAAAACGTCAAGTCAGGTTAGTGTCGCGGGATCTCAAGGGAACAGGCCCCGATAGTCATCGACGTCTGAGACAAAAAGAGCCCGAAAAAGATGGACGTTTGGGCGGGGGCACCTCTTGTGGTAGAATATTCACCCAATTAGTTTCGATAATTGCTGCAGACGGCCGGCCGGAGAACGCTGACACCAGCCAGCCACGCATATATTTGGTGTTCTGAAAATATATAAGCAAAAACGCTGTTTGCGGTTTAGCATTGTGTGCATATGTGAGTGAATATCTCGGTCCTTCTTTCTCGTGTGTGTATGTGCGCGTGTGAATCTACCTCTCTCTAAAAGACACGGCCAGTCCCTATTCACACAAACGTAGACTTTTCAAATACTTTAAGAGTGGTGATTATATGCCTACCCCCTCATCCGATTATGTTTCCCAATAATAATACAATATTGTAAATATCTTTCATTAACGCTGTTTGTCCTTTTCGACATATTGTGTTTTTTTTAAAATTATAATTTGATACCGGTACTGTGGACATGAAAATGGTGTTTTTTTAAACTCTTATTACGTTTCCCCAATATAGGTAATGTTGCATCTTTTACAGATAATGGCATAAATAAGATTCCTAGACTCACATGTACATGACTCCAATTCCGGTCCCTTTTTGTTTTGTAGTTTCTTTGCTTAGTTATTGCTCTTCATCTGTGTTTATATATATTACGTATTTGTAGTCTATAATCTATATTTCTTGTCCTTGTTGCCTGTTTGTAACTGTGGCTGACGAAGGGTAAAACCCGAAATGTCCCTTGTTTCCTGTTTATCTGTAAAACTGATTCAATACCGTTTTATTTGTATATATATATATATATATATATATATATATATATATATTTATATATATATTTATATATATTTATATATTTATATAATCTCGTGTGTGTGTGTGTGTGTTGTGCATGTGCGTGCGTGAACATGTCTGCATTTCTAATTCTCTTGTGTGTGTATACTAAAGACAGAAATGGGATTCCTATGACGCAAGAAGGCCATCATTGCGGATGTCTCCCCCAGAAGCTTGCACCAAAAGCATATCATGGGTTCTTGTAGTGGTAGTAACTGTAGCGATATTTTTCATGGTGACATTGCCAACCTTCACCTTCATTGGTTCTAATGGCGAGGCTGGCGGGAGCAGTGTGAACATTCTTATTTTTTTTAACCTTCTCAAGAAAACTACATGGAGGTGGGCGGGGGATGGCGGTAGAAATGTATAAGAAAAGCGAAAGTACTTTTAGAAGATTTTAAGGCAGAGCTTTAATGCGAATATTTGGAGTAACCTGAGCAGATAGCGTTAAAAAAATACAAATACATAAACAAACTAAAAATCAAACGGATGAGATGAAGATAATCTGCCATGACCTACGTAAGAAATGAGGCACAGTACCAAGACACGTGTTGAATTGGACCTGTATTTAATTGACTATTTCTGCTTGCCATCTGAATAAAACACACGTGTCCATCATTCCGCCGTCTTCCTTAACGGACCAACAAACTTAGTATTACAGGTGAGCGTCCAGCAGCAGTGGCTACAGCGCATCGAAACCTGGCAGCGTTCTCAGCTGTAAAAGGATACTTGACTGTGCTTTAGAGTCACAGATGGCAAAGGTAGTAAGGAAGAAGGCGGGGTGTTACGTGCAGTCTTTGATATCTTACAATATTATACATGGGTATTCTTGTTATCTTCGCAAATATTTTGAAAGCAAAATAGTGCTTAAGGGAAAGTCATTATTGAGTTACTTCCCTTGAAAGTTGTGTCGGCTCTTTCGATCAAACTCCGCGGATAAATCCATTTTTCTGCGATTTATTCGTTGTTTGGGTAATAATAGATTGTTCTTGCTTCAGAATATCTATGGCCTGAATTTATGTGTATTGTTTGTCTGAGTAGGACGAGTCTGTCTTATATCTGTATATCTTTACATATCTAAGTCGAACTATATGTTCTGTTGTCTCTAGAGAGGTCGAAGGCTATTCGGCGGATGTGTCGCTAGAGAGTGGTGTGATTTGGCTTCGTCCTGATAGGGACTGTGTTTTTCCATGTCGGCCTGTCGCCGGGGAAAAAGTGATCTCAGTATTTGTGGGGAAGGTGATAGTCGTCTAAACCTATCGTGTATGCTTTACCCCAGTGTTTAGTCGTATTGCCAAGGAATGGCAGTTTCATATTTCCTATACCAAGGTAATCAAAGATACTCTTATGAACTCTCGATCGAAGCCACCATTTTCGATAGTTACGATTTGAATGTCTAAGAGAATATATTTGACTCGATGAAAACGACTTCGATTCCTAGCAGCACTATATCCTGTAGATTGCAGTCAATTGTTCATGATCAAATCTACAGAGCAATGAAATGTTTTATGAATGACTAACTTTAGGACAGATTCATTATCTGTATCCAAACGTGAGTGACAGCTCACGAGTGAAGCCATCTTGGAACCAAAACATGTAGTGACTTTCAAGAAGAGAAAAGGGATGCCCGTATTATCGCTTGATCAGTCCAGAGATCACTGCTACACATGAGAACCCATTGCTAGCGGTTCAATATTATTATATGGAAAAATATGTGCTGAACATTATGTTGAAGAATCGTCGCTAGACGAGATTAGGTTTAGAAGCCATCTGAAATATTGTTTATAAGCTGACGTGCTCAGTCAGTGAAGTCAGATGATATATGTATGGGCGATACTGAGTGCTTGGCTACTGACAGTCCATTATACACTTATTCTACATGAGTGCCCATGTAACATTGCAAGACCATTTATCCACTGTACTATGATGTATTATGGCAACCTGTGATTTGTCACTATCTGTGCTGTCGAGTGTGTACGTCCAATTAAACTTTAGAAAAGGTACACAGTCGTTGGTGTCGATGACTTCCAGCCATACATGAGTGTGAGAAAAGAACATTTTTTGTCAACACCACGAACCTTTATCATCATTCGCACATTATACACTCAATCCATGTCTACACACCACTGCGTAGGTCAAGTTGACATTCCATACACTACAGTGGAGCAAACAACACCATAGAGATCTTATCAACTGATGATGATGATGATGTCTGCTTCCATCCACTTATATCTATCTTTTGGTGGATATCATTAACGGGAATAAAAATCCAACTTTATCAACCTTATCAACTGGTGGCCAGCTTTCTGGGTTTGACCTCGCAGAAGTTCAGAAGTCAACAGATTACCGATACCAGACCGTTTCCTGTGGCTGATACGACACACTTGCAGTATTGGTTTGCTCTTTGTCAACACTTCGTCACGTGACCTGTCAGGTGAATGCAGTATGTAGGTCAGCGTTGTTGACATTTTTTACATTAGACATTATAGAGTTTCACAGAACAGTTGGATCAATTCTTGTCAATGTTAACAGGAAGACAGTATGAGTGAACTAAGAAGTCCTATTTTCATCGATGGATCTTCTTGTTTTCCATATATGAACTTTAATATTTAAGGCCAGAATGTTTAATTGAATAAAGTGGCAGTTTGTTTATTTTCATAAAAATAACTTTGCCATTACTGTAAGACTGAGCCTATTTTGCAACACATACTATCATACACATAATTTATATATATTTATGTTTGCATGTTATTTGTTTGTATAGTATGTTAGTTTCTATGTCAGCGGGTTGTGTTTAAGGTTGGGCGGCGTCCTCACAACAGAATATCCCACGTCATAGAGGGTCCGTTGTGGGCGTTTTCTATAGGTGCAATTTTCTTGATTGAAAATTTGCTGCGACAACTGTTGCTTTTGTGTTAGCTGTGAAGTCTGTAATTATTGTTATTTTTGTAATATTTCTTTGTTCTTTAGTTTTGTTTTGATTTGTTTGTAATTTGTTGGTCTAACCTTTTCTATCTTTCAGTTCTATTCACAATTTATATTCATATTTGTGACGTCATTTGTGTTGTTATTCTTTGCAGATTCAGTGATTATTTTCATTGATTTCCCTATTTGATTTATTTTGATTTCTGCAAACGTTCTTGTATTGTCAGTCCTATTTGTACTTTATGTATTCTGTTGGTTGACATATGTTTTATATAGGTATATTTCATAAGACACAATTGCCTGTGCACTGCACTTGGATTATGGTATAAACCAGTACCTGATTATTATTACTATTATACAAGACCTTATTAAAGGCTTGTGACCCACAGATATTGGGATAGTATACTGATTAATCAAGTCATTGAGAACTTGTGGTATTATTATTGATTCAGGTGATTAGTATTATTGTTAGACATCATGGCTACATTAGAATACTTCATTACACAAGGGAAAGCCCTTGATAAGACTGGTCAACAATTAGAACAATGGGCAGTTGCTCAATATGACAAAGCATTAGCTGCAGAAGAGAGAAGAGCTATGGCAGAAGAGAAAAGATTAGCTGCAGATGAAAGAAAAGCTATGGCGGAAGAGAAAAGATTAGAAAGAGAAGCTGAGGCTGCTGCTGAACAAAAGAAATTGCAGATGCAGGTAGAGGAAAGGAGATTTGAAGCTGAACAAAAAAAATTGGAAAGAGAAGCTGCGGCTGAACAAAAAAAATTAGACAGTGAAGCTGAACAAAAAAGATTAGACAGGGAAGCTGAACAAAAAAGATTAGACAGGGAAGCTGAACAAAAAAGATTAGACAGGGAAGCTGAACAAAAAAGATTAGACAGAGAGGCTGAAGAAAAAAAAAAGCAATAAGAGAACATGAATTTGAGTTGGAGAAATTAAGATTGACAAGTATGAGTAATGTTAATCAGGCATCTAGTGGTAATGATAAACCTTCTACTTACAAGGTTAAGGTTCCACCGTTCAATCAGTCCAGTGACGATATTACATTCTGGCTGGATAGATTTGAACGTTCTTGTCGTACACATAATGTGGATAAATCACAATACGCTAATCAATTATCAGAAAACTTGAAAGGTGAATCTTTGACTAGATTATGCCTTGTAGGAGAAGCAGATAAGGATAATTATGATGTCATTAGGGCGGCTTTGATAAAAAAATATCAGCTAAGTGAGGAAGGCTATCGCCTTTTATTTAAAACGATGGTACCTGAGACGGGTGTAGAATTCTCAGAATTCACTGCAAAGGCACGTCTCACAGTTGATCGTTGGATTGAGCTTTCCAAAACAGAAAAAACGTATGAAGGACTTATGGATTTGTTGCTCAGAGATAAGATTATGTCATGTGTGAACAAACCTTTCCTTGAATTTATACATGAGCGTAAACCCAAATCTCTAAAAGAAATGGAAGAATATTGTTCCCAATATGTCACTGCACACCCCGACGTGACTTTTGGCAACACTAAGATTAAGGAGAGTATGCCAGTTGCTTCAGCAACACCATACAATCCCAATTATTCACACAGATTTCAGGGACCTCAAAACAGATTTGATAAAAAAGGTAACCATAATAGTTATCAAAACCAAGGTAACCAATCATTTCAGGGTTCTTCTTCAAAGAACTGGAGACGACCTGATAGCTCTCGACACAGGGGTGGTCATAATTATAGGAATTTCCGTAGAGGAAGTAATTATAGAAACTATCAGGGTTATCCGTCTTGGAGTCAACAAGATCATAATTACAGAGATACTCATTATAATGAATATGATAATGGTAACCAAGGGAACTATGACTC
Organism: Oreohelix idahoensis; assembly: GCA_024509875.1. Lineage (NCBI taxonomy): Eukaryota > Metazoa > Mollusca > Gastropoda > Stylommatophora > Oreohelicidae > Oreohelix > Oreohelix idahoensis. The sequence goes on along the minus strand of JAMPIV010018250.1, from coordinate 33,678 downwards.
AAACCCAAATAGGGGTTACAATAGAGGTAACAATAACTACAGAGGTGATAATAACCGAGGTAGATCTCAAAACAAAAGACATAAACCACATTTTCAGGCAAACTCTGCACAACAAGAGTCCCATGAAGCCTATAAACAGAGTAAAGATAATAATGATGCTAGTAATATGGCATGTGCCGCTTTTGATTTTGGGAGAGCATCTCAGTGCCCCCAATGCAAAACGTTATTTGAGCCAACCACAGTGTCTACTTTAAGCTGTGGCCATCCTCTTCCTGCTCTTCCAGCATCAGTCGCGCATGATGGAAGAGGTTCTCTTGTCTTACATAAGGGTTTAGTGAATAACAATCCAGTCTCTGTGCTATTTGATTCTGGATGCACCACAATTGGTGTTAGGCAGTCACTCGTAGATCCTTCCCGTGCCACTGGACAAGTAGTCAAATGTGTAACATTTGGCGGCACATTAGAGAAATACTCTACTGCTATCATTAGGATTGCTACTCCTTTCTTTACAGGAGATGTACACGCATGTCTTCTTCCGAATCCGATCGCTGACCTCATCATCGGTCGCATTCATGGAGTCAAGGAATGCACTCCGCAACAAATTTCCACGTGGGAAAGGCAAAACATGCAGATTGCTAACGCTGTAGTCACTAGAGCTCAGGCTCTTAATATGCCTCAAACTTCATCTACTGAAGATAATGAAGTGCATAACCAAGATAATCCCTTGGTAATTTCTCGTGACTCGTTTATAAAACAGCAAGAAGATGATCCCACTCTGAAGAAATTCTTCATTCTTGCAACTAAAGGTGATCCGAATAAAGACACAAGTCGTAAATCGTGGATTACAAAGAAGAATGGCGTACTTGTACGTATGGTTCAAGACTCCATTACGTCAAGTCATTCTCAAATCCTGGTTCCCAAGAATTTGAGAGTTAAAATTTTGCAGCACGCTCACGACTCTCAGTGTGCTGGACACATGGGTTTTTCCCGTACTAAGTCAAGAGTCCTTGCGGCTTTCTTTTGGCCATTGGTAAACAAGGACATACGGATTTATTGTCGATCTTGTAAAGTATGTCAGGAAGTTAAATCCAAAGGTCCACGGCATGCTGCACCCATTCAGGCGGCGGACATTCCTATTCGGCCGTTTCAAAAAATGGCCATAGACATTATTGGTCCATTTAAGATCAAGTCTGCCAGAGGACATCAGTTTATCTTGACGTGTGTTGATATGTGCACACGTTGGCCAGAGGCTATTCCTCTGAAGAGCATTACTACTGCTGATATTGCAGATGCTCTTTGGCTTATATTTTCTCGTCTGGGGTTCCCCGGAGAGATATTGTCAGACCATGGCACCCAACTAATATCAGATACCATGTCTCAAGTAATGTCTACTCTGCAGATAGATAGATCTTTAAGTAGTATCTACCATCCAATGTCTAATGGTATGGTCGAACGCCTTAATAGAACACTTAAAAACTTACTGGGGAAGATAACTGAGGATCATCCTCAAGACTGGGACAGAGTTTTACCTGCGGCCCTCTTCGCTTACAGAGAGGTACCCAATGAACATACGGGATTTTCTCCCTTTGAACTCGTCTTTGGCGCGCGTCCGCGTGGCCCTATGTCGTTGCTTCACGATCTCATAACATCTGACAATATTGACGATGACACAAAGTCATCCTACGAATATGTCATCGCGTTGAGACAAAAAATTATCGAAGCATGCAAATTAGCAACTTCTTCTTCTGAATTTGCGAAACAGAAGGCAAGGCAATTTGCCAATAAGAAGAGATGCTTACGACAACTTTGTCCTGGTGACAAAGCATTTGTATTACTACCTTGTAGGGAAAACAGATTACTTATTTCTTGGAAAGGTCCGTACGATATAATATCGAAAATTTCCGATGTCGACTATATTGTCGATATTGATGGGAAGCATAAAACCTTCCACATCAATATGCTTACTGAATTCCATGAACGTCCGGATTATTTGCAACCCATTTTCCAAGCAACGGACAATTCTCCAGTACAAACATGGTCATTACTCATCACTGTCCGTGATACAGGATGAGGAAACAAGTTTTTCAGATGTAAATCTTCCTCTTCCAATGATCCCACTTCATTCCAGTGAATCATGGAAGAACGTTACTGTCTCTCCTGATTTGTCTCTAGGAGAACAGCGACAAGTTTCAACTATGTTGCAAACATTTCAGGATGTACTCACTGACATCCCTGGACAAACGAATGTCATTCAACATGACATTGTTCTAACTGACCATACTCCTATTAGGGTTAGACCTTATCCTATACCTATACATTTTCAAGCACAGGTCGAGAAAGAGTTGGATGAGATGATAGATTTGAAAATAATCGAACCATCCACCTCTGCATATTCTTCGCCGATGGTTATTGTGCGTAAAAAAGACAATAACATACGTCTTTGCGTTGACTATCGAAAATTGAATCAAGTAACTAAGTTCGATGCCGAACCTATGCCTTTACTGGAAGAGCTACTTACTCGACTCTCCAAATCTCATTTTTTCACTAAACTTGATTTGTCTAAAGGATATTGGCAAGTTCCTTTATCTGAACGCGCCAAACCTCTCACGGCTTTTTCAACACCTAGAGGTTTGTTCCAATGGAATTTTATGCCTTTCGGTCTTATGAACGCACCAGCTACGTTCGTACGCATGATGCGCCGAATCCTATCTTATCGGTCAGATGTCATTGCATATCTAGACGACATCTGTCTTTTCAGCGATACTTGGGAAGATCACTATTCAGGGTTAGATGAATTGCTGTCTACTTTGCGTGAGCACAACCTGACAGCGAAACCCTCTAAAGCCTATATTGGTTTTAGCGAAATTTCTTTCCTAGGCCACCGAGTTGGTCATGGTTTCCTAAAGACAGAGGACCATAATACTAGTAAGATACTTAACATCTCAATCCCTAAGACTAAAAAAACAGGTGAGAAGTCTGTTAGGTCTTATTCAATTTTATGGCAGATTCATTCAGAATCTATCCTCTATCATGGCACCTCTCTCAACACTTCTAAAGAAAGGTTCGCCTAATGTGGTCCACTGGTCTCAGGAATGCCAATGCTCTCTGGATAAGATTAAAACACTGTTTTCAACACCACCTATTTTAGTGCTACCCTACTAAAGATAAGACATTCGTTCTTCGTAGTGACGCTTCATCCACTGGGATTGGAGCGGCACTAATGCAAGAGTACTCTGGAACTCTGCATCCTGTAATGTATATTTCCAGAAAACTTAATGCGGCAGAAAGGAATTATTCGGTTTTAGACCGTGAGCTATTAGCTATGGTTTGGTCGATCCTCAAACTACAGAGATTCCTTCTAGGCGCACATTTCATAGTAGAAAACCGACCAAAAAGCTCTTACTGCTATACAGAGTAAGAATTTGAAGAGCTCGAGGTCTACTCGATATGCAATTGCTCTTCAACCTTTTCATTTCTCTGTGCGAGCTATTCGTGGATCAGATAATGTGATGGCAGACATTCTGTCAAGATGCCCACATGATTCCACATAACTATTAGGGCTTAGACTTCTTGATATGTCTAGTTCTATAGTAGTTCCTTTTCTATATCATGATAGATACACATTTGTAATTTAATAATATAATGATTGTATCACTACATAGCGGTTCATTGATGTTTATTCACCGCTGTGCTTTGATGATTTTTTCTTCATAAATCATAAATTTAAGATATCTAATACGAAATGATGATATGAATTTTTTAGGCATTGTGTAATTGCCAGAATTGTATTATACTTTGATGACACCTTCCTGGAAAAATATACTTGTAGAGAAATAATTTCTCTCAGTTTATGAGACACATTCTCACCAGTCGCTCCATAAGTCGACTTAGCCTCATATTAGGCGTTATAGGTATTCCTGATATTTTCATCTGCGCATTATTCATGCGTTGTGAGCCTATTGTACGTTGCTCCTAGATGTATTTCAAAAAGGAAAAAAAAAAAATGTTCCATTTTTTTTTTTCCCGGGAGGTGTGGTAAGACTGTTACGTGCAGTCTTTGATATCTTACAATATTATACATTGGTATTCTTGTTATCTTCGCAAATATTTTGAAAGCAAAATAGTGCTTAAGGGAAAGTCATTATTGAGTTACTTCCCTTGAAAGTTGTGTCGGCTCTTTCGATCAAACTCCGCGGATAAATCCATTTTACTGCGATTTATTCGTTGTTTGGGTAATAATAGATTGTTCTTGCTTCAGAATATCTATGGCCTGAATTTATGTGTATTGTTTGTCTGAGTAGGACGAGTCTGTCTTATATCTGTATATCTTTACATATCTAAGTCGAACTATATGTTCTGTTGTCTCTAGAGAGGTCGAAGGCTATTCGGCGGATGTGTCGCTAGAGAGTGGTGTGATTTGGCTTCGTCCTGATAGGGACTGTGTTTTTCCATGTCGGCCTGTCGCCGGGGAAAAAGTGATCTCAGTATTTGTGGGGAAGGTGATAGTCGTCTAAACCTATCGTGTATGCTTTACCCCAGTGTTTAGTCGTATTGCCAAGGAATGGCAGTTTCATATTTCCTATACCAAGGTAATCAAAGATACTCTTATGAACTCTCGATCGAAGCCACCATTTTCGATAGTTACGATTTGAATGTCTAAGAGAATATATTTGACTCGATGAAAAACGACTTCGATTCCTAGCAGCACTATATCCTGTAGATTGCAGTCAATTGTTCATGATCAAATCTACAGAGCAATGAAATGTTTTATGAATGACTAACTTTAGGACAGATTCATTATCTGTATCCAAACGTGAGTGACAGCTCACGAGTGAAGCCATCTTGGAACCAAAACATGTAGTGACTTTCAAGAAGAGAAAAGGGATGCCCGTATTATCGCTTGATCAGTCCAGAGATCACTGCTACACATGAGAACCCATTGCTAGCGGTTCAATATTATTATATGGAAAAATATGTGCTGAACATTATGTTGAAGAATCGTCGCTAGACGAGATTAGGTTTAGAAGCCATCTGAAATATTGTTTATAAGCTGACGTGCTCAGTCAGTGAAGTCAGATGATATATGTATGGGCGATACTGAGTGCTTGGCTACTGACAGTCCATTATACACTTATTCTACATGAGTGCCCATGTAACATTGCAAGACCATTTATCCACTGTACTATGATGTATTATGGCAACCTGTGATTTGTCACTATCTGTGCTGTCGAGTGTGTACGTCCAATTAAACTTTAGAAAAGGTACACAGTCGTTGGTGTCGATGACTTCCAGCCATACATGAGTGTGAGAAAAGAACATTTTTTGTCAACACCACGAACCTTTATCATCATTCGCACATTATACACTCAATCCATGTCTACACACCACTGCGTAGGTCAAGTTGACATTCCATACACTACAGTGGAGCAAACAACACCATAGAGATCTTATCAACTGATGATGATGATGATGTCTGCTTCCATCCACTTATATCTATCTTTTGGTGGATATCATTAACGGGAATAAAAATCCAACTTTATCAACCTTATCACGGGGCAATAAACTATTACTTCAATTTAAATTTAAAAAAAAAAAACGCGAATGAAGTAAGTTTGCAGTTCAATAAATATACTCTGCAAATATCAACAAATACACTCTGAAAAAAGTTGGCATTTGAAATGGATGACACTGGCAACATTCTTTATTAAAAAAAACAAACAAACAAACAAACAAACCAAACAGACAAACCAAAAAAAAAAAAAACAGTGGCTACATTCTTTGAAATTCTGACCTTTCAGCAGTTCTTATCATTGCTGAGAAATCATCTGTCAACAAACAGGTATTTATATGTATTATGATATTTTACCTGTAAAGGCTGCCTTTATCTTGGACGCGCAATGACAACTCTCATCGTGTATCCGACATGTGAACCTCCATCTTTCTTAAGTTTTTTTTTTCTGTCTTTCTAAGCCAGAGTATCAGCTTTTAGAATCAGTGCACTTCATCAGTCTTCTCAATGCATTATTTGACCTCAAACAACGAGAAAACCAGTTGATAGCATTACATGACTGTTCTTCTTCGGGAATTCACAAGATAACAAACGTATATTCATTCCTTCTCCTTTCGCTCCCCACAGGGCAAGGGCTGTCATCTAACGTATACCAAGTCTTCATGTCAACAAGTCTTCATGTCACGTGCCATCAACAAACGTATACCAAGTCTTCATGTCACGTGCCATCAACAAACGTATACCAAGTCTTCATGTCACGTGCCATCAACAAACGTATACCAAGTCTTCATGTCACGTGCCATCAACAAACGTATACCAAGTCTTCATGTCACGTGCCATCCGCTTCAAGGTATTTCCTCACCACTTCCATGTTCTGTCTCCAGTTCTCTTCTCCATGTATTTTTCGGTTTTCCTCTGCTTCTCTTGCCCTGTGGATTCCAGACCAAGGACTGCCTGATAATGCTATCATCGAGTGTTACCACGACCAGAATGTGAAGCAAAAAATAATAACACTGTAACCTACCATCCAAGTCACACAAAGCGGTAAAGGAGGGTTGGGCACTGGATTGGGTACCCCATCGTGTAGAAACGTTACAACACAAGAATATTCAACAACAAATATGGACAAATAATTTAAAGAAAATAAGAAAAATAGAGGATAACCAAACAACACGTGGAGAGGGGAATTAGACACACATATAGGGGATAAAAGAAGACATGGAATGACCTTGAACGGACAGCACAGGACATGACGTGTATTTGTTGAAGGTCACAGCTCCAAGGTGAAGTGAAAGGTACTGAAAGAAATGAATGACTTATTTTAATTTATTGAATAGAGTCTAAAACTGATTTGATGTGTGCACCAAAAGAATCATCGATGATCTTTGATATTGACAGTAGTGGTAGTACTTGACTACGTTGATTATTATGAAGATTGTAAACAAATAACATACAGGCTGACTAACAGTTGAATCATCAAGACAAGGTACCTGGAACATTCTCAAACACGGGTGACTTACTTAAAAAGATGAAATGTAAACACGAATAGGCAGATGGTTAGAAGCACCACAATCACATAGAGATGTGATTCTTTTTTTCCCCCTCTCTTCGCCAAACATTACTGATCATGTTAGAATGGACTGATTGATCCATTGAAGATCAGATCACATAATGAACTCAGAAAATTGAGGACGATTTCCAAGAGAAAAAGCACACGCTGGCGATTTGGATGGACTTGGAAAAAGCATTTGCAGAGCAGACTCGAACGTGACGTTACCAGGTCTCGATTCTGGAATCTTCTTCTTCGTTCGTCCTGAAAAGGACGTTGTTTGCATTGTGTCCGTTTACAGTGAAGCTGCGATATTTGCGCCTTTCGGCCGACACATCCTGGTAACCAATGTTCCAGTCGGGCGCTCAGAGGATCATAACACAATTATAATAGGCAGACGCCGGAACTGAGCTAGTCATGTCTTCAGACGAAATTCTTAACACCATCATCAGAACTGCCAGGTTATGGGCACCAGAAGGAAGGTGGAAGAGAGGACGACCAACGACAACTTGGCGGAGAGCTGGAGGCAGAGAGAAAGAAAGAAAAAGCGTGAACCAGCGCTGGGGCAGAGTACGAAAGATGACCGCGAACCGAGTGAAGTGGGGAGAGAGAAAGAGTTTGTTGCTAGCCTACAAGACACCACCCGACGTGATGGCTTCTACTGCTTTGTAAGTTCGCGGCCACCAATCCATGGTCCAAGAATGAGGGCAAGATATGCCAAGAATGAAGCAGGGGATTTCAAAATTTAATGTTAATGAAGATGTGAATCGGCATTTTCCACAGTAGGTGTTAGTGTAGTTAAAATGTTGACCTCGAAATGTTACTACCTCTTTTAAGACAATGTAACCGGTTGTATTAAAATTAAGGTTCAATTTCTGCATCTCGGCAGGGAAAAAAACAAAACAAAAAACAGAAAACTGGTCACACTATCTACTTATTTTAGTGTTATGACTTCTCAACACTCTTTTAATCATGTATGCTAGCAGGTGGCAGAGAAGGATTATTTGAGTTAAATATTTTCAGAGCGTCTTGGTTGCGTTTCTATTGTGTATTCAATTGTCTATAGCCTACATTTTTTAGCCGTGTGTTGAATTTCACCTCTCGTCAATGTCTGCTCTAGATACTGAAGATGATAGTCCAGAAATGAATTTATGGACGCTCATAATGCGATTACACACGAACTGGGCTTCAGTGGCCGTCCCGGGAGAGGCCGTCTCCATATATGGAGCCCGAACTCTAAATTAGCTGTGAATGAGAATCCGTAGGACTTTCAACGAATTACTAGACCCTGATTCATTCAATAGCATGCACACAGAAGGCGTCCACAAATTGAAAAGCTTTGGGGACTTCACGTAACAGATCTGTCAAGACTGAAAGGGTCTCCTTTGGCATTATCTCAACGCGGCATTTTAAAGAGTTGGTACTATTCTTTCCGGTTTCTGATTCAGACGATAGAGTGAAGAACTACAAGACAGGTTTCAAAAGAAGTGCATGCTATGGCCGATATCCGAGCGAAACTTTTCATTGCAAATTAGAAATGAACCTGGCACCAGCAGAATGTTAGTTGCTCGCTATCTTACATGCCTTTTAACAACAAGAAGAATATTGCTACACGTGTGTCACAAACAGTCTTGACTTTACAGAATGACCATAACAATTCATAGTTTTCATTGATTTCTCCCATGTCGTTTTCAGTTCAGTAGCTGATTTCTGTTGGCCTTGGAAATGTTAATTAATTCTGATTCTTGTGACACAGCCTTCAACAGAATACAACTTCACACCACGATAATAGCTGGTAAACACCTGCATTATTTTATGAAGTCATCGACTAATTAACAGAATAAATCAACAATGACCTTTGACTCCCCTTAATGTCCTCGCATCGTTGGTAGCACAGACTACAAAGCTTCTCCAACCATAACTCTCCCAGACTTTCTGGATATATTTCCTGCGTTCCTCCCATGTAAGTCCCGATCCTCTTCGATGATCCGACTCATTTTTTTTTCAATATGAACTAGCAATTGTGCCTTAAAATTCGATTCTTTTTTTTTTTCCGTTTCAGCAGCTTCCATTCAGATTTAGCTGCAAGAGACCACTACGTCAGTCTCCACACTTCGTTCTTTTTTTTTTTTTGGGGGGAGGGGGGGGGGGGGGGGTGGTTTCCAAGATGAATTATGTACAGGCACACCTCGCTTTATTGCGCTTCGCAGATACTGCACTTTTTTTTCAAATTATTCATATCTATTTATTAGAACGTGCCTCCTTCTTCCGACAGATTTTGGCAAAAAGATTACGATTCGCTGAAGGCTCAGATGATGAAGATTAGCATTTCTTTAGCAATAAAGTATTTTTAATTTTACAGTACATTGTTCTTTTTTTTTTAATCGTAGCGCTATTGCGCACTTAACAGACATAATGTAAACATGATTTTAGGCTTTTATATGCACTGGGAAACCAAAAAAATGGGTGTGACCAGCTTTATTGCGATATTCGCTTTATTGCGGTGGTCTGGGACCAAACCCGCAATATCTCCGAGGTATGCCTGTAATAAAAACCATGCTCCCTAGTGAAAGCGTCTGGATCAAGACCTTTATTATGGAATTTTGCTTAACAGAATGGCATTCATAAACCCACTATGCGACTTTCGAAACGGTTGCTTTATTTTAACTGAGTTGATAATGGAAGAAATGCCAGGATACTCGATACGTTTGTATCATTACACTGCATGACACAAATGTGGCTCCCCACATAATGTAGTTAACAGCCATAAATCTTTCAGATTGTGCGTTCAAATGTATTTTGTGACCGCGAAATAGCATTCATCTCTTGCTAGCTTTCCTTATAGCACTGTACGTTACTCACTGCCGGTGGAACGAGATGAGAAGAAGATGAAGAAGCTGGCGGTGGATAGGACACACACTGAGGAGACCAGGCGATAGCAATACAAGGCTGTCCTGGTTTTGGAATCTCCAAGATATGAGAGATAGAGGAATACTGAATAAACACACAGAGAAGAGAACTGCAAATGACAGGGATAAGGAGGGCATGGAAACATTATCCGGGCGTGGCAGGTAATATTAAACAATCGCAAACTCTTAACAAAGCGGTTAGAGCGCTTGCCACTCGCGGCAAAGTTCCCGGGTTACAGAATCGAAACCTGGTAGCATCACACTCTAGTCTACTCAGATGTAAATGGGTATCTGGCTCAGCTCTTGAGTTAGGGAAGGCAGAGAGAAAGCCAGCTGGTCACCCCACCTCATAAAGCTGGGCTGAGAATAGTGAAGTCTCTAACACTTCACTTCTTAACGGCAGTATCTGCAGTTGTACTACATTTCCCTGTCAACGCTTTCAAACCTGTTGCTTTTACAGTTAGACAAGCTATGTAATAAGCATCTTCAAATGCTTTCCGAATTTCCACTGCAGCAATCGCGACCATTGAGAATAAACTGCAGTCCAACAATAAATTGTCAACAGGTTAGGCAACGGCAGGGAAACCTAAAATACTGCTAAATTCGGCAAAGAGCAATTATATCTAAGCCCTGATGCTGACCCAAGTAGATAACGCAAAGAAACAATGAGCACGTCCACAGGTAAACGGCAGGTGTAAATAATCAGCGCTTAAGGCTTTGTGGTGCTCTTCCGCAGGCTGAAACGCTCAGAAGAAGAAGAAAAAAAAAAGGGGGAGTACTTACCACTACTTGTTAACATAAAAGGTAAAATGCAATGTTCTTACCATTACCTGTTGACATAAGAAGGAATGTTCACAAATACTAGTCCTTGCATGTCTGAGAGTTCCAATAACATAAACCATACAGAACTGTTGAAAATATTCTGAGTTTTTCTATACTTGTCCAAATTAAATAGTAGAAAATTGCAATTAAAAAAAAAAAATTTTTTTTTTAAACCCACATACACAAAAAAGCAAGAACAAACACTCTACATATCTTTTTTCCCCCCATCCAGCACATACTCAAACAGTAAGACTGGTAGTCTCCACTCTCAGCGGCAAGTCAGCGGCACTCAATCGGCCCCCGGCGCTGTTTGTCGAATCCTGGAATGTATGCGGGTGTCGTCTCCCAGCAAATCACCCTGGCATTTTGCGCACACAGGTATTATCTACTACCACCGTTAAACTGCCGGCTGTGCCAGTTCTTATTTTAAAAAGCCGTTTCCACTAACCAGAAAACTAGCACTCCTGGGGGTCCATGCTGCATATTGTCGCAGGGTGAATAGGACATCCATAAATGGGTGGCTAACCTGGTTGTGACATAGAATGGTCGTCGGGTGTTCGGCGGATAGGAGGATGTTAGTTGTAGCTGTAGACACGAGGATGGCGACCGGCTGGGCGGGTCCAAGGAAGATCCCCAGGGTGATGCTGGCAATAATTGAGTCATGACGGAATGGGGACATGTTGATAATAGAGTTGTAGTGACGCGGACTCATTCACGAGAAAACAAGATCATTTTCGAGGCATACAAGGCCGAGGAGACGAGCCAGGACAATTTGTACAAAGACGATGGAATTTCAGTTGGGTGGACAAAATAGGCAATACGTGATGTTTTCACATTTCTGCCCTGTTAAATCTAACAGATTTTGAAGGTCCGGGATGGAAACCTGCTAGCAGTCTACCGAGCTGTAAATGGGTAGGTCCCTACTTGATTGATCTTGAGTTAGGGAAGGTCAAAAGCAGCGAGGAAGAGAACTGGTCACACCCACCTCATACAAAAATTTGGACATAGTATGGTGCAGTCTCTAACACTTCACTCCCCTACGCAGTATCTGCTATGGGACTATCTTTACCTTTTTTACTACCTTCAGAAGATACTACCGTAGGGGAGTTAAGTGTTAGAAACTTCACCATACTATGTCCAGCTTTTTTTTTTAATGGGGGGGGGAACCAGGTTCCATTCTTTGCGGAGTAAAATTATCTTCCACATACTGCTGGTAAGCGTAGTGGGTGGGACTGGGAGGGGGGGGGGAAGGGGGGAGAAAACATTTTACTTTAGTCATGATTACACAGCTGACTGGCCATGACTGTCGCAACCAGGCCCCTTTTCTGGCACGCGGAACCCCGTTCTCACGAGTAGAACCGATGGAATCACTGGCCATTAAAAATTAAACCCTCGTATTTATGGGCTACTGGAAGAATACCATCCTGTAACGTTTTTAATTCCACTGGTTTCAAATTAGAAACAAAATAAATATTGTTAGTTCAAGGTCGGAGATTACTGGACAGAATGTAACCTTTGACCGTGTCAGACTTCTCCTATTTCCCAATGCTAAGTAAAAATTCTGCATGATTCTCGTTATCTAGAACCAAGTGCAGCATGAAACCGGAACATGTAACGATACATTTTTCTTTAAAGCGGAGAACATTGGCCCATCTACCTTTCCAAAAGTTATATATATTTTTAGTTCAGAAGCCTAGCTACTGACATTACGAAAGTATATCAGGCCAAATCAAATCAAAAGAATCCAGTGTAAATGAAATTTTGCCTTAAGTCTGCTTCACAATTTGCCATATTTTACCCTGGCCCTTCAACTCTGTCCTAACTCATATTTCGTCCCCCAAGCTTAAATGTTTGAACTAGCTTACTAGCGCAACATTAATGGGAAAAGAAATAATAGTAATAAAAATAATAATAGTAATAATAATAATAATACTAATACCGGCGGAGGTGGAGAGAGAGGGAGAAATCAGGATAACACAAGTGGATAATGCCCGTGGTGAAACGGCTGATTTAGTCTTTAAAGAGTGCTTGTTTCTCGAGGCACAGCGGCCCGGTTCGAACCCAGGTCGTGTCTTCGTCTATGCAGCTGTAAATATGGGTAGCCTACCAGAATGCTCTAAGTTAGGGAAGTTCAAAGGCAGCGAGAAAGGGACCTAGTTATACCATATGCTAAAGCTGAGGTCTAGTATAAGTCAAGTTCAACACGTCCCTCTACTACGGCAGTATAAGCTTTGGGACTACTTTTACCGCGCTCTCCCCTTTTTTTTAAATATACCTGTCGACTATTTGTTATGGGCAACAGAATGTGGAACAGTCAATTTTAAACTGAAAACCTTTTTTTTTTTCTGTCTCGTTTTACTGTAGCATTAATTGGTTAAAAAATGAAATAAAGTAACCAAACACATGTAAAGATCCTACTGGAACGAATCACTGGCGACAGATACTTCTGATGCTCAGATCATCCTGCTGTGTAGCTCTTTGACAGATTCCCATCTCAACGAATTCCTTCACCGTCAAGGACAATGCTGAAAGCCTGAAGTGAATGTGGCAGCATTTGTGCGCCAAACCTGGCAGGGAAAAATGCTTTCTGCGTGGTTCCGATTTTCCAACCGTGCGGTAATCCCCGCAGAAGATACGGCTTATCTTTGACAATTTATGAAATAGACTGAAGGTGTTGATTTTCCCGAAACTATCAAGCATTATCGGCTCTATCAGCAGGTGCCTGCAGAGCTCGTTTGTCTTCGAGGGGTTCTCCTACAGGTCCGGGTCCTTTGCCACCCAGACTGAGGGTAGAATATCACTTTCTGAAGCCAGACTTCAGGCGAGAGGGAATCAGGCCGAATGACGGCGGAGTGGCCTTGTTATTCATTCTTCGTTGTAATCTTAACCACCGTTGATCTACACGCCGGCTACCTGATCTAGATGTGTGTCAGCAAAACGATAAGAGAGGAAAACAGATGAGAAATGATAATAATAAGGGAAGAAAGAAAGAAAGAAAAATAACAGTTACTAATGGAAGGTGTGGAGGAAAAGGGGGAGGGAATCAATTGTGACTTTTGCCTGTACACTATCTGTCCACTTAACACTCTTTAAAAAATAGTTATTCGTCATATCCAAAAAGTACAAATTAAAAAAAAAGTGATGTAGGGGTGGGATATGATGGTTACAGGACGATAGGAAGAAAGAAAAAAATGGTGGGGGGGAGGGGGAAAGGGGGGGGGGGAGGTGTGACGGAAGAAATCGAGGTGAGTAAGAGGAGATGAAATAGAGAGAACAAACGAACGGAAGGTTATTTTTCAAAGCAACTGCAACTGTCAGTGTGTTAAACTTGTTTATTAAGTTAACTGTATCAATCTCTACTGTTATTTTGATTGTCACTATATTTGTGATGAAGACTCACGTTTTGTTTTTTCATGTCCGTGTAAGTACTACCAATTTAATCACTGCGTCAACTGTCACTCATCACCTGGGCTACAGCTCCGCAAGAGGCGACAAATATGAGGTTGCGCTTGGGGAAGCAAGCCTCATCACGTAGAACAAATTGCTACAGAAACCACCATTGAAAGAGCCACACGTATGCTGTGGTGCAGACGTCATACAACGTACCACCTTCAGTAGTTGCCCCTAGCTCAATGTGCGGCGAATAGGGAAAAAGATGTATCAATTTTGATATAATTAACTATTCTTAAATCTGCTGAACGAAATGAAAGTGGGCATTTTTTTCCAGTCAAAATGTATAGAGGAAACTAAACGTGATTCTACTTAACCACATGAACTTCTTTTTTTTTTTTTTAAATTGGAAGTTTTGCCTTGTCTTGATGAGGCACACTTCGTTCAACCTCGACACACGGTCAGTCGGTTATATTAGGGCCCGTGTCCAAATAAGGACGCTGTGGCCTGGAATAAGACTGTACTCCAAAAACACAGGGCATAGAACTGGATGCTCTTTACAGAAATTTGAGCCGGCAGCCTTACGTTCCTTAGGCAGATGGTTTATCCTATGGCCATCATCTCCTCCATACACTGACCGTGGGCCTTGACCATGCATCTCCAGCTACATGCGAGCTGCAGCGTACGTTAAACCCAATGTACAGATATCCATCAGCAAACGTTCAGAAGAAATCCAGTCGTCTCCAACAATTAGACAAGCACACGAGGGCATGGACTTGCTAACGACATCTGGTTTCATTTACCTGGTCTAGCTGGAGGTTTTTATACGCACATCAGCTCAGTCGGTCGTGCCATTGTCGTGAGTAACATAAAATGTATGACTGCAACTTCGGGAGCACGTTTTGTTATGGCTATTCCTTATTAATACTCGCCGTCAAACAGCTCTTCTACGCAGTCACGTTTCTTCTCAGGGGGTGTGCTTTAAATATTAGCCACCCGGGGAGGATACTTCCTTTGGCGCCCTTCCCCAGCATAAATAAACACATAGAAATATATATTTCGCTTGCAAGCAAATTGGTAAACAGAAAAGTGCTTTCACAAACAACAGTTTCCGATGGTACTCGCCTCCTGACTAGCAGCCGTGGCGGGACCCCCCCCCCCCCCCCTAGTACGCAACTGTATCTTCTTAGTGAAAGATCTTCGTATTCTTAAAATATTTTCTTCTAGAATAATGTTTAAAATATGCTCACCCTCTTCTAGAAAGATCTTTAAGATATGCTCACACTCTCCTAGAAAGATCTTAAAATGTTCGCTGTTCCTACAAGAAATATCTGAAAATCTTCTCGTCATTTTCTTTATATAAATATTTTCAAATGTTCTTCTTCTAGAAAGATCTTAACCTCTTCTTTCATCTATCTATATATATATAAAAGGCAAAATACAGTTGTTTGCCTCTTTGTTCTCAATACAAATCCGCATGCCTTATTATTTCTTAATGAATTTTGGCTAGTCTCTTGAATTACTGCCGGGTAACGTCATATAGTTATTTCATAATTTAATATTGTAATTATGACATTATGAGTAATTAAAGTTTTCCGTAAAGAGATGTTAACAAATCAGGGGCTATAATCAAGTTAAAGAAAAAATTCAAGAGTAATCAAGGGGAGTAATATAAATGTAAAAACTATTATTTTGTTTTTGTAACAACTGCCATACTTTTCCATCTTTTTACAACATAGTTCAAAACTATTAACCATATACTTTTAATTTAAGGGGAAATTTTAAAAAAAGCAGTGACTATACAATGTCGATCCATATCCGAATAAAAGTAAGCACTCTCCACGTGGTTTGCTTTATTTTTCTATGCGTAAAACAGGGCCGTAATCAATATAAAATTTAACAAGTGTCTAGCTGAATCAAGGGAAGCAATCCAAATGAGACAATTATGAATCAAGGGAAACAATCAAAATGATAAAATTATTATTAAAAGGTCGTAATTTACAACTACATTTATTTTACATAGCAATTTAAATTATTTAAACAGACCCTAATGCTGTTTTGCGACAATAAAAAAAATATTAACTTTTATGTAGTAAAAAACAAAGGATCCCGTTACACGCCCATTGAGGAATATTGGGAATATGGTGTAAGTTTTCTTGACCGTCGGCACACTAGGGGTGACGTGGTCAGCATCACGCCGGCCGCCTTAACCTTCCCAGAGTTGCACTGGTACCCATTTGGTGCTAGGTCGACCCAGGAGCCGTTTGTGGCCTAAAAAAATCCCACCTCATCTGCGGATCGAACCATAGACCACTGAGCTAGGAAGCCAGTGCACTAACCACTATGCTACCGCGGCTCCCTTTTATGTAGTATTTAAGTTATTATTACTGTTAACATAAAATTTAATTACATTTTATAAAGCAGTTTCTGTTTACTTAGCAAATATTACACAGTCTTTAAAAGACTAAAGACTTTATAACTGAAACAGACAGCAACAACTTTTATAAAAGAAAAGGATCTTTATCACATTGCTGCACCGAAGGGTCTTCTATAATTGGACATGTGCCAATCTTAAACGGGGTGCGCCTCGCCAAAATAAGGCAACATTTAAGTTTTATTTATTTTTAAAATTTTTGGTCCTTAAAACAAAAGAAACTAGCTCAAAGCTAAACAATACACTAGAACGAAAGATCTTCTTTATTTAGACATGTGTCCTAATATAACAGGCGTCATACGTATGTCTAGGTTGAATAGGTCGTGTCTCACCGAAAAGATAAACTTTTATTTAAAAAATATAGCTCAACACAATCACTGTCTTTTATATTTGAAGTATGTATGACAGAAAATAATAACGTTTTTTTTTACAAGCAATTTTATATATATATATATATATATATATATATATATATATATATATATATATATATATATATATATATATATATATATATAAAACAAGTGTCTAGCTGTATCAAGGGAAACAATCCAAATGATAAAATTATTATTAAAAGGTCTTAATTTGCGACTTTACTTTTCTTTATTTTCCATAGCAATTTAAATTATTTAAACAGACATTAATGCTTTTATGCGAAAATAAAAAATAAATATTACTTTTATGTAGCATTTAAGTTATCATTACTGTTTATATCAAATTTAATGACATTTTTACCAAGCAGTTTCCGTTTATTTAGCAAATCTGACATAGTCTTTAAAAGACTAAAGACTTTATAACTGAAACAAACCAAAACATCTTTTATAAAAAGAAAAGGGTCTTACCAGTGTTGCCACAGCAGGGTATTTTTTTACTAGATCTGGGTTTTTTGGCTTCCGTCTGGGTATTTTTCCCCCCCCCCCCCCCCAATCTGCATTCTTCTTCTTCTTTGATCCATAACCGCCAACCGTCAAAGCAGTCAGCGGCCATCACGCCTGGTGGCGTCTTGTAGGGCAGCAACAAATTGATTCCACTTTGCTCGGTCGGCGGCCATCCTTCGTACAGTGCCCCAACTGTGGTTCATTCTTTGCATCTCAGCTTCCACAGTTCTCCGCCAAGTTGTTTTTGGTCGGCCTCTCTTTCGCTTTCCCTCGGGGGTCATCATAGTTCTGACATTCCAAAAACCAATTCTGGTTTCGTGTTTTGCGGTCTGGGCATCCGTTTTCATGCCAGTGGCTTCCAATCTGCATTAATCTGGGTATATTTGACAATTGGCATTTTACAATGTATGTAAAAGTATTCTGTTTTAAATTTTAGACTTAAGCAGATAAACAGCATATTGGTTTGTTTTTTTTTGTTTTGTTTTTTTTTTCGTACGCCCGCTAATACTCGATGCGAAATCTCAGGTTATTATTATTAATGTCTAACCTGACATTGATTTTACGTGAGTATCCCTTTTTTTTTCTTGTACAGAGACAGGTGTCCCTCGCCATTCAGGCAGATACTCGCCGATTTCGGAGGTACCCATTAGAGCTGGGTCAGCTCAGGAGCCGCCAATCCCTGGTCGACGACACTCCTTCAAATGTCCTCGCCAGGTTTCGAGTTAATCCAGTCCAAGTCCCGGTCGACGAAAAATCCTCAAATGCCGTCGCCCGGGTTTGATCCTGGATCACCCGGTCGCCAGAGCGGTGTTGGTTTGTTTGTTATTTATAAGATTATAAAATGAGCGATGATGAAGGTACGGTAGGTAGTTGTAGCAGCATGACGACACACACGCCACCACGTAAAAAGGTGAAGCCATGGTATCAGCAGGCTTTTTGTGAGGAATGGTTAACAGACAGCGAGCTGAAGGATTGGATAAAGCCGGACTCTGGCAATCGCTATGCTGCGATTTGTACGGTCTGTTCCTGTACATTAACTAATGCCAACAAAACAGCTTTATTGACACATAAAAGCACACAGAAGCACATGAAAAACTTCGAAGCCAAAAGCAAAACTCTGAACATTGGCAAGTTTTTCATCAAACCAAAAGAGCCCTGTCTCCAAGACAAAATTGCTAAAGCAGAGATAGTGTTGTCGGCTTTCATGGCAGAACATAATACTCCGTTTTCGCAAGCTGATCATTTGATTGAATGTTGCAAGCAGATGTTTCCAGACAGCACAATTGCTCAAAATATGTCACTGAAGCGCACTAAGGCTGCCTATGTAAAGCAGTACGGCATTGCTCACTTGGATAAAACAGTGTTCTGGCGCAAATGCAGCTGTTGGATCCAAAGCAAGCTCTCGAGATCAACAAACCTTCTGTCATTCCATTAGCAGCGCAGTTCCCAACAGTTGTTTCAGAAGAGAGCCTTGATCGTCTGTTTGATCAATGGCGAGAACTGGCATCGTACCGAAAAGATCTTGGACATCTGGTGGATGAGGATCCGCCCACATTCTGGCTGGGACTGCAACAAGTAACTGATGCTAATAACCAGAAGAAATTTGATGCTTTGGCTAACCTCACGTGCACGCTTATGGCACTACCTCACTCTTCAGCATGCGGTCGAAAGAGTGTTTTCGAAGGTTAACAGTTGAAACTAAACAAACCAACAAGCTTGTGTGTGAAACAGTTTCTAATCGAATACTAGCCAAGCAAGCAGTTGCCAAAGATGGAGTTTGCCATAAGTTTAATCCTAGTAAAAGCGTGGTTGAAGATGTGCGTGAAGGTCGTTGTCGGCAGAGATATGCAAAGATTTTGGAACACCACAATCAAGATTCCACATTGTCAATTCATGCATATAATCTTGACAAGGAGAAGTTGTCGACATGGATGCTGAGTCGCTGACAAGTGACAATTTTCAACAGTAACATGTTACAACTAACATTTTATATTTTATTTGAGGAACATTTTGTTAATGTAACCTTGGTTGCCACAGCTGGGTATTTTTTAAAATTAGATCTGGGTTTTTTGGCTTCCGGCTTGGTATCTGGGTATTGTTTTTTTTTTTCCTTCCAAATCTGCATTAATCTGGGTATATTTGACAACTGGCATTTACAATGTATGTATATTCTCTGCACTGAGCATTATACATTATAGGCCTATTTATATTATAATTAAATGTAAAAAATTATGTGATATATATTTTTTTATTCCAATTAAATTTAAGTCTTGTTTTTAACCACACCAATGACGTTGTTTTTGACTCGTTTACATCAGCTATCTATTTCCTGTTATTCTGTTAATTGCTGTCATCTACAATACTCATTCATTTTAGCGATGTGTTTTAAAGTATTCTTTTTAAATTTTAGACTTAAGCAGATAAACAGCTTATTGTTTTTTTGTCAAAAAATAATTAAAATTAAGATTATAAAATGAAACTCCGCCTAGGCAGGTCCCAAGCCCAGCTGAAAAAGGAGGAGGGCGGCCTGCATGGAGGCCGTAAGGAGGGAGCCCCTCCACCATGCAAAGGCACAACAGGCCAATCTACCCGTTTGCTTTAAATCATGATTGCGCGAACTACAAGAGAGAAAGCCAGACTGATTCTAAAGGCGACGAACTGGAACGGACTACGACTTATGGAACTTGGAACACAAGAAGTATAACTGGGAAAGAAAAGGAGCTGGTGGAAGAGATGAGGAAAGCAAAACTAAAAATCCTGGCTATAACGGAAACAAAGAAAAAGGGACAAGGAGTCATGGATCTCGATGGCAACACGCTGCTCTACAGTGGTGTACCCACATCTGAAAGAGCTAAAGGCGGTGTAGCAAGTGTAATTTGCTGGGGAGGTTAAGATGTTACCTAAAAGGAAAGAAAGCTGTGTCTGTGCCAACCGTGTGAGGTCAAGCAAATGTAGGCCCCTGACTCTAAAAAAAAAAAAGATGATGATGATGATGATGTATTATCAGGGAACCTAACGCTACCTCCCTAGATCTCACACGGTCTGTATTTTTATTCTAGTGGCTGGTGTCTGATGTGACTAGTGTCTAGGGGTGAAATGACAATGGTGGTACATCAACACAATACACTTTAACTCACTATAAGGAAATGAATAAGACTGTGGTTAAAGTTTTCTTTAAAATTGAATTTTTTTCTTTGTACAATTTAATCTGCCTGTCCTGCTATCTCTTTTGGACAGGTCTTTGAAAATGAGGAAAATATATTTTACATATACTGATTAACTAAAATGTCTGGACTCTTTGTCCTATAAGTATAATGTCACTATATTATTCCTGTAGGTGTATTCACAGACTAAAACTTTAATATCTACTAGTGTTAGTCATTTGTTAGGAGGAGCTGGTGTTTCATCACGCCCCATATAATTCTGTTTATTCTTGGAAATAACAATTTTTATTTGAATGAAGTGTCAGATGTCCCAGATGTTAACACATCACCTGGGATTCTTGGTATGAAGATAACAAGTCAGTATGTCGCTGCAGAGAATATATAGATCAGCACCCACAAGCTCCTTCAGCATAAACTTTTGAATGGAGACTTTTATCTTTACAATCACTCATCAGGTTTCCTGTCACCGGCTGGTAACAGGAAATAAAAAACCCTGCAATAAAAGACATCCTGGCCTTTTCACATCTGATCACAATTTCTTATCACTATGTACACATGATGGTATGGGGTCAGCCTCTTGTGCATACAGGTGCACCAGCCCCTAATTTATATGACTCACACCTTTCTGTGACCACACCTCAGGTCCCTATGGCAGATACGCCACTGTACTTTTACATAGTTTTCTTCAATACAATAACGTGGAGTAACCACATCTCCTTTTGTATGATTTTTCTTTTCTTTTCTTAATTATAAACGCTCTAGGCATGTTGAAGAGTGTTCATGGAACACTGAGGCTTACTAACATCTTCTAATACAATAATATTAATACATAATCGTAACAATATGCAACCGTCAAATACAGTTCAATGTGAGGACTCAATAATGTTTGCTCCCGGCATGTCCTTCACTTTTCCCAATAGCAGTATCTAACTTTTGCAGTTTTAATCAAGCATATTAATACATAAAGCATTCTTACCACAAATTCAAAGAAATATGTCACAAATAACGTTGACTGGCAAAAGATATCTTCTTCTTCTTCTTCTTCTTCTTCTTCTTCTTCTTCTTCTTCTTCTTCTTCTTCTTCTTCTTCTTCTTCTTCTTCTTCTTCTTCTTCTTCCATCCTTAGCCATCGACCGTCAAAGCAGACAATGGCCAATCACGCCTAGTGGCGTCTTAAGGGCAACAACAAATTGATTTTATTTGCCGTTGTTTCCCATCACGCCTAGTGGCGTCTTTAGGGCAACCACAAATTAATCTTTATTTGTTGTTGTTTCCGTAATCAAAGTGACTGGCAAACAGGTGATCAGCCCATTGTGCGGCAAAAGATATGGCCTCAGTTTTCTCTGCCCTGTCCAGACTGTGAATTTAGTATTTATTTTACAATTTATCACATCTGATCTCAACGTACTTGTTGATAAAAAAATTTCTTGTCAAATGGCCACGAGACCCCTATGCCTTTGGCCAATATCTATTACAGCTGGCCAATGAAATCAGGCAACTACCATACTTTGAATTTAGTTTTGAAAAAACAAAAACAAAATTCCAAACAAACTATGTGTCTCGTAGTTCATTGGTCTGTCTGCGTTAGTTATGCCAATACAAAAAAAGATGTTTAGTTTTGGTTAACATTTTCCTACCTCCCCCCTTTACTCCTATACTCTTATAACACCCAATCGGATTTGAATTACTCCAATGCCTCTTTTTTAAACTTGCGTCCCCAATAACGTTATCTCTAAACGAGCAAGAACAACAGTCTGTCCGTCCTAGCTTTCGTAGACATATAGTATTATCTCAATAACTTGGCTAATAATTGGACTACCATATATATTAAAACATATTATTTCTCAGGAGACACTAAGCTATCCCAATATATGATTTTTATGGTCAGTTTCATTATGGTTTAGATTTTCAGTTTTGTCACTGTCAATCGTCAAATATAAATTTTACACAAGTCGGCCATTTTCCCCCCATGGACACAGCGTTAGCCCTTCGGCGATTTCCATACTGACTACTACAATAAAACAAAAATTTCCTAACACCTCCATTTTTATGTCATCCATTATTCCACCTTGCTATGGCTTCCAACGTCGCGTAGCCGACACCAACAACAAGACACTCCAGAGCTATTGTGAACACAACAACATTGGCTATATCAATAACACTCCTTTCTTCACAAGCAACTCTGGAGCACCAAAGAAACGCCTTTACATAGATCAAATACATACATCAAAACTAGGTAGCAGCATCCTAGCAAAAAACATCAAGTACCCGCAGCGAACGCAACACGACAACCCACCAGACACAAAGAACACAAACCGATCTACCATGAGATCAGCCCTTCATGAAAATTCACAACACACCTTGCCCGCCCCTCAAAGAAGCGCTTCTGTAACCAACAAATTACCTAACAACAAACAGAACGCCACATACAGCCAGGAAGCCGAACGTTACGATGTTATGTTTCCTCCACTACCTATAAGACAGCCCCTCACAAACACATTATATGACAGTTCAACAAGCAGTGCCACAATGTCCCAGACCCAAAAATCTCCTACAAGTGTTGGAACCACTGCAGATGAAATCTACAGTCGTCATGCTTCCTCCCGTAGCCTTCCTGGTCGTGCTCAGTGGAACCCAGAACTTGGATACCTGATGCAATTCAGCCCTGCATCCCTCAGCCAAGCACTAATGATGTCTGTGCAACGGGGGCCCTACTATATACCTGACAGAGACATCCATTATCGATGATGAATCCACTCATTTTTTATTTTTTTTTTGTTTTTTGTTATTGACTTAATCCCTGCGACCAAAGCCGTCTCTCCCGTGAACAATTAGTTGATTACTGTGACGCATAAAGTAATAAGTACTTTGTTACTTTCTCAAAACACTCTAATTTCATTGGCTACAGGCCTTCGATAGTTTTTTCATAATTTGCAAGATTTTATTTTATTTTATTTACTTTTTTAATTCGTATTCTCTCAGTGTTGCTTAATTACTTTGTTAGAATTTTAGTGTTGTGGTGTGAAAACGTGCGTGCCTACTGTTGTGTGACTATTTTAATATACTACTGACAATTTCAGTTAATTGTAATTTTTTTAGTACAATACTACGTGTACCATTTGTTTTTCGTTACTTTGTGACGTTAATTAGTACTTTTCGTAGGTTTCGTATCATTTTTTGTATTTTCCTTTTTAACTTAAAATGCAAACGACAAAAATAATCAGATGGTCTACGATGAAATTTACCATTTATTAAAACTGGCTTTACAAAATTCTGAATAAAAATTTTCAGTTCGGCGTTTAGACTCAGATGTAGAAATGCTAGAGACTCAAGGTATAGTAGTATATATTTCCACTTCTATTAGTTATCGCCACAGAAGCGATTTAGAGACAGCAGAGACCGAGTGCATATGGTTAGAAATAAAACTACCGACTCAGGGACAATTTCTAGTCGGGTATCTTTATAGAAATCCCAGTGCAGGAGCCATCTGGTACGAAGATTTCACCACTATGATGGATAAAGTATTTACCACTGCCAAAGAAATTATTCTTCTAGGCGATTTCAACATCGACATGCATAACACAAACCAAACGTGGGAAAACATCATACTATCTTACAACCTAAAACAAATAGTCAACCAGCCTACCAGGGTAACAAATGCATCATCCACAACAATTGACCACATCTACGTCACCTGTGCAGAAAACATTATAGAATGCTCTGTTCCTACTGTCGCGATGAGTGACCACTATCCTATATGTTGCACGTGGTCAAAGAATAAATATAAAGCTCCAAGAAATAAACATATCAGTATTAAATTTAGAAGTTTTAAAAATTTCAACCGTGAACTATTTTTACATGATTTGCGAACTGCACCTCTTGCCAGTGTTTACCAGATTTCTGATCCCGATGACGCCATTGCCCATTGGACACGTATCTTTCTTTATGTGTTTGATAACCACGCACCAACTAAAGAAGTTCGTGTGAAACGACAGGTCAAATCTCCTTGGATCACACAAGCAGTGCTAGACGCCATGAGGCAGAGAGATCAAGCTCACAAAAACAAGGACTTTAACACATACAGAGCACAGAGGAACAAAGTGCAATATTTAATTCGTAGTGAAAAAAGAAATTACTTTAAAAATTTGGTTCAGAACAAAACAAACAGTAAAGATACATGGACAGCAATCAACACCTTAGCGAACAAGCGAAATCTGTCAGTCTCGTCAACCCCTAACAGTTCATTTACTTGCACAGACTTCAGCAATTACCTTCATGCAGAAATAAACAGTCTTAAATCTACAATACCAAATTCACCTTGTGACTTAGGCAGGCTGTCAGTATTTTGTGAGAACAAATGTACCAACACAATCCCATCCAACATTCCGTTTATGACAGTTAATGAAGTATATAACTATCTTCTAGGACTTAAAGATAATAACTCATCAGGACTAGACGGAGTCAATAATCGAATACTGCGTTATGCGGCTCCAGCGATTAGTGATTCGCTTACATAAATATACAATCAGTGTATCGCACGGAGTTACTTTCCGTGGCACTTTAAAGTCGCTAAGGTATATCCTCTCTTAAAACCTGGCACTTCCGACAATAATAACCTTGGTAACTATAGGCCAATCTCCTTAATATCATCGCTATCCAAGCCACTAGAAAAACACATACATAAAATAACACTACAACACTTAGTTAACAACGGCTTGCTAATTGATAGTCAGTCGGGGTTTAGACCTAAACATTCATGTCACACAGCTCTAACTAAGATGATTGACAACTGGCACTTAAATATTAATAACGATAACATATGTGGGGCTGTTTTTGTAGACTTTAAAAAAGCATTTGATATGATGGATCACGCTATTTTAATTAGAAAACTAGAAACATCAAAAGTAAACCTTCAACTAGTGACGATAATTAAATCATTCCTGTCAGACAGAAAACATGTAGTTTCTTACAATAACTCTTGCTCAAACCCAACCGTAATAAATACCGGCGTTCCTCAGGGCTCTATTTTTGGGCCTCTACTTTTTGCCATATACATTAATGACCTTCCACTACACGTCGAGCACGCATCCTGTGACCTATTTGCTGATGACTGTACTGTCTACACGAGTGATACAAGTTGCAACACACTCGAACTATCGTTACAAAAAGATACAGACAATCTGATTAGGTGGAGCATCGGAAATCGCATGCTAATTAATATAATTAAAACAAAGTGCATGTTAATATCAACTAGACAAAAATTACAAAATTCAGAGAAAACAACACTTCAGATCTATATTGGTACCTTACCAATTGAAAACGTTAATGAACATAAAACTCTAGGAATAGTCGTTGACCAGCATCTAAATTGGAACTCACATGTTCATGCACTGACCAAGCAAACGGCACAGAAAGTTTACCAGTTAGCTAAAATCAAACATTTCCTAGATGAAGATGCACGTAAATTGTTCTATATATCTCACATACAAACAAACCTGGACTATTGCTCCACAATCTGGGATGGTTGTTCTATGTCCAACACAAAAAGACTCCATTCACTACAAAAGCGTGCAGTGCGTCTAGTTTCTGACAACTGCCAAGCACAGTGTGTAGATCTATATAAAGATCTCAAAATACTGCCTCTAAGAAAGCGCTTTCTGTTCAATAAAGCTAAATTTGTTCACAAAATCCTGTCACAGAATGCTCCAACATATCTGTGGCCAATGTTCAAATACAGTGAAAGACGCAGTCAACGCCTTAACAAAATACAAGTGCCCAAGCCTAGGCTTGACTTATTCAAGAAAAGCTTAGCTTACTCTGCTGCTCATCTCTGGAACTATCTTCCACATTATCTGAAAGATAACAACCTCAGTCCCTATTCATACAATCGTAAACTTTTCGATTACTTTATGAGTTCTGATTATCTGCCCCCCTAATGTGATTATTTTTCCGAACAAATGATATAATATCGAATGTAGGTTTAATGATGATGATAGTGTTTTTCAACATATTTTGTTTCATGGTGATACTTAGTTTGTATTTTTCAACATACTTTATTTCATGTTTATAATTAGATACTGTGAATGTGAGTATGCTATTATTTTACCTTTATAACGTTGAATTCCTTGAATTGATGGGTAAAATGTATGTGAGAATAAATGAAATCAGTATAAAAGACGAGAGAAAGGAAGGGCAGAATGTCAGACGGGCCTGCGTGCCCAATTCTCAACCCTTTGAAAATAAAGTTCGTTCGTTCGTTCGTTAGTTCGTTCTCTATCATTTTTTTTCATTATTCAAATAAACCAACTAGTTTGAGTGACGTCAGAAATACACTACGTGGCGAGAATTTAAACTGTCTGTGTGTTTATCTCTGCTGGCTTTGCCCACAGTGTGTATATAGTAAAGGAACCGCGTGCAGAGCGAAGAGGGGTTTTTCAAAACATTGGTAGTGTTTGCGTTAATTATTACAGTCGTTTCGTTCTTACTACTGGAAAATGTCCGAGTTACTACTAATTATAACGTTAAAGTTAACATATTACGTTAATTCAGAACGTTAGTTTGGTGTCACACTTCTGGCAGATCGTTAATTATAAGTCTTGCCGCAGTTTTGTGCAGCAGATCGGGCAAGATGTTAAAATGTTAATTGTACGTCTCGAAACCGAAATTAAAAGGCGTGTTTGATTTTACAGCGGGTCATTTTTAAAAGCATTTTCACTGCACAAAAGGCAGCACTCTACTGGCGTTGAAGATGCCAATAGTCAGACACCTGCGGTCGGGTTTATTTATTATCCTAGGACTAAAATCTTACTAAAATTAGCGATTATCTCACAGATTTCGCTACACACCTCCCTTCCTAAAACATGCATCCATTGCAGGTTACTATCTGTGAGATAACTTAGCGCAAATGAAGTCTTACGCGTCTTTCTGATTCTCATCATAAGGATGTCTACTCAAAAAATCGGCACCGACGTTCTGAGAGCCGGGAATATATTCAATCATAAATGAATATGGCTGTAATAATAAAGACCATCTTAATAACCTGGCATTTTCATGCTTTGCCTGTGATAGGAATACTAGAGGCTGATGATCTGTTTGAACCACAAATGTCCTGCCATACAGATAAATCTGGAATTTTTTTATAGCCCATATTAACGCCAAACATTCCTTTTCACTTGTTGAATAATTTTTTCCGCTTTGTTCAACTTGCGGCTTGCATAAGCAACTGGGTTCAATTCCCCATCTTGTGAGGAGGACCGTTGCAACAATGTAGCGCCTAGGCCCGCATTGCTTGCGTCACTTCTCACGACAAATTCTTGATTCAAGTCAGGCAATTTCAATACCGGCCTGCTTGTGAGTTTTTCATTTAACTCCTGGTAAGCCAATTCACACTGAGCTGACCAATTAATTGTATCAGGTTGTCCCTTACGAGTTAAATCCGTCAGAGGAGCACATATAGAGTTAAAATGTTTAATGTACTTTTGGTAAAAACCACACAACGACACAAAAGATCGCACATCTTTCTTTGTTTGTGGCCTCGGTGCTCTTTTCAATTTCTCCAGATTCTTGGGGTCAGGGGTCATGCTACCCTGATGTACGGTATGTCCCAAGAATTCCAACTCTTTACAACCTATACAACATTTTGTTGGTCTAGCAGTCAAGTTAGCCTCTCTGGGTCTATCAAACAGCATATTCAAAGAGTTAACGTGTTCCTCAAATGTTTCAGTAGCAATGAGGATATCGTCCATAAAATAGGAGATACATGGATTTTTCAGGGGATCCAACAATTTTCGCATCATCCTAGAAAACACACTCGGGGCATTTTTCAACCCAAACGGCAGCATGTTGAACTCATAATGACCTTCCGAGGTGCTAAAGGCTAAGTAAGGTCGAACCTCAGGCTTTACTGGAATTTGATAAAAGCCTTTGTTAAGATCCACCTTAGAAAAATATTTTGCCTTGTTCAGCCTGGAAAAAAGTTGAGTAGTATCAGGTAATGGATCCACCTGACCTTCTGTGACAGCATTCAGTTTCCTGTAATCTATGCACAGTCTATGTTCTCCAGATGGTTTTCGCAACAAAACCACACAAGAACTATAAGGAGATTCACTGTGAGAAATAATCCCTTCTTGTAACAAATAATCTATCTCCTCTTTCAAAGCTTTTTCCTTAGCGAAAGGAATAGAATAAGGCCTCATACAGATGGGTGTTGGGTCTAGTAGTTTCATATCATATTCCAACAAATTGGTGTGCCCCGGCTTATCCGTTAACACGTCTGTATGTTTCTCCAGGACCTTTTGAATCTTCTCCCTCTGTCCTTTTGTCAGTTTTCTTAAACGAGTGGTCAGTTCGTTCACATAGTGATATGATGAGGTAACAGTCTCTTCTGCCTTCTCATCTGTCCACGTCCTCAATAAGGTTACATATGGACCTTTTCTTGGCCTCCCAAATAGGGTTTCCGGTGCCATTCCGGTTGAAGTTCCAATGGACTTTTTATTGGCCTCCCAAATAGGGTTACCGGTGCCATTCCGGTTGAAGTTCCAATGGACTTTCCTTCTATCATCACTTACAAATCGTCCACTACCAATTCGTTTCCTGGGGTTGTCTCCCCTCAGGTTCCAATTCACAGTGAGAGAACTTTTCTCTCTTTTATTTTCCTCCAGTTCACATAATTCCGACCGAGGGATTGTCGGCTTATTCTGGGGTAAAATCACTCTTTGTACTCGACGCAGAGTTGCCATTCTAACACATTCAAGTGAAGACTGTGTGTGAAAAGGGGGTTCCCATTCCACTTTGTCTACATTATTGAATTTATTTTTCTTTCCATTTTCAGGCCTAAGTTTGCCCCGTGGCGTTTCTAGGTCCTGATTATTATTGTCCCTACTTGTGGGTGTTCCCTCATGAAATATGCCGCAGACTTCGACAAAATTCTCAATAATTATCTTTTCATCTGGCCAATAATATTTTTGAGAAACCTTTTAGCAGATGGTACCTACTTTCTCGTGGTCCCCATCTTTTCCAACATGTAAACTCCGTATTACGTCTGCCCTAAACATCTTGGGAAGTACCAGTTGTCCGTGACCATTTGAACCAGTTCCGGCCTTCCTATATAGCAATTTATTCTTCATGTAAATTCTCCTTTATTAGGAGGTGTATGGCAGTTGCGCAATTTTTGAAAGCACGGCTTCAGTGACCTATCTTCAGCCTGTGCCTTCCTCATCTCTTCTGGATGAGTATTTATAGGTTCATATTCTTCCTTCTTGGACTGTGATCTGGTCTGCACTGTTGCCATGACCAGAGGTCTCTTGGGAAACCCCAAGAAGACATAACGACACCCCAATATCAGAGGGTAAATGGGTGCGTCTATCACTGCTGCTCTGATTATTCCTTCCACATAGCGAGTTTTCACTGTTATCCTTGCAATGGGAAGTGTCATGAGTGGTAGGTCCTTGGTCGCCCCTTGTATCTCCACTGTTTCTGTGGTATACTGATCTGGGTTCACCAAGTGCGAACTCACGACAGAATCAAAATCTAAACCTGTGTCATAGAGGAACCTAATGGTGACCCCATTACAGACATCCTCACACGGAAGGGGGGGGGTGATAAGGTTCCTGCTGTCCAGTAGGTTTGTCCTTTTCTCCCTTGTTTCCCCTTGTCATAGCAGCAAATCCAGGTTTACTAGTACAAAATTTGGTGTCATGACCCTCTCTCTTACACCATTTACAATAAAATCTACCTTGATGAAAAGGTTTTCTTTCATCATATTTTCTGTCCTTGAACTGTGGATTTTTATTTTTATAGTCATTTCGAGGCCTATCAAAGTTTTGCTTACCTTTGTTGTCAAATTTATTAAAGTTTTGTGGAGCCTTATAATTGTCTACGTGGTTCTTTTTGGCGCCAGCTACCTCTGCCTGGGCTGCCTGATACCTTTCAGCGACATTAAGTAACTCACTCAGCCTCTCTGCACCTTGTTCCACGAGAAACTTTCTCAAGTCTGGAGCCATGGACTCTCTCAATTGCTCAATAAGGATCATTTCTTTTAGATCTTGGGTTTTCCCCAGAGTAGTCCATTTCTCCAAGTACGTCTCTAAACGTGCAGAGAACTGGTGATAGGTCCCCCCCGACAGTAGCTTGGCATTTCTAAAAAAAATTTCTATAAAATTCTCCGTTCTTTTCATACCTTAGCAAAAGAGCCTGCTTTACCATGTCATAATTGTCTTGGTCATTCCTGCTCATTTTGGAAAAAACTTCATAAGCTGTTCCCCGAAGACCTTGGGATAACTTCATGCCCCATCTTTCTTTTTCTAGCCCATAAGTTGTAGCTAATACCTCGTACCTACTTAAATATGCTTCAATATCATCGTCTCTCTCAACAAAATAATCGAAGTGAAACCCCATAGCTGAGTTGGAGGCCCCCTGACTAGCAGTAGCATCAGAGGTAGAGGGGCTGTGACCATAGTCAGGAGCATGGCCTTGTAACTCCAGCTCCCTCAGTCGCAGCTCGTGCTCCCTCTGTAATCTTTTATCTTCTGCTTCCCTCTCTAATCTTTTATCTTCTGCTTCCCTCTCGGCAGCCAATCTCTTTTCTACTGCTTCCCTCTCGGCAGCCAATCTCTTTTCTTCTGCTTCCCTCTCTAATCTTTTATCTTCTGCTTCCCTTTGCAGTCGTTTTTCTTCCGCCTCTAATCTCTTAGCCTCCTTCTCAGCCTCAATTTGTAAACGTTTAATTTCTGCCTCTCTATCTAACTCTAATTTCTTCATCACCCGAGCATCTTCTAACTGCATTCTCCCCTCTTCAGCTAATCTATGTTCTTCCCTAGCAATAAACGTATCACATTCTGAGGTGACATAGTCAATCAAGACTTGACCCTCCATGTTCATCTCTTTGGCAGTCTGCACAGCAGCAGAGCGAAACTTGGCAAAATCCGCCATCTGATAAATACTAAAATGTTCTAACTCAATTTCTAAAATAAGTACAACTCTAATTAATTATTCCAGGCTCTGACACTTCATCAATTTCCCAAATCTTGGGCAATATTAACAATGGGGATTCCCTGGGTAAATAGAAATGTTGTTACTGCTAAATCCCAGACCAGGACCCCAATTTATGTAGTACTAGAAGTTCAAATCCCGGACAAGCCTACCAATATATGTAGCAAGTGTAATTTGCTGGGGAGGTTAAGATGTTACCTAAAAGGAAAGAAAGCTGTGTCTGTGCCAACCGTATGAGGTCAAGCCAATGTAGGCCCCTGACTCTAAAAAAAAAAAGATGATGATGATGTATTATCAGGGAACCTAACGCTACCTCCCTAGATCTCACACAGTCTGTATTTTTATTCTAGTGGCTGGTGTCTGATGTGACTAGTGTCTAGGGGTGAAATGACAATGGTGGTACATCAACACAATACACTTTAACTCACTATAAGGAAATGAATAAGACTGTGGTTAAAGTTTTCTTTAAAATTGAATTCTTTTCTTTGTACAATTTAATCTGCCTGTCCTGACATCTCTTTTGGACTAGTCTTTGAAAATGAGGAAAATATATTTTACATATACTGATTAACTAAAATGTCTGGACTCTTTGTCCTATAAGTATAATGTCACTATATTATTCCTGTAGGTGTATTCACAGACTAAAACTTTAATATCTACTAGTGTTAGTCATTTGTTAGGAGGGGACCCAAAGCTGCAGCAATAGTGAATGCAGTCAGCGACCCATAGCTTGACTGCTTGCATCAGAGTCAGCGAACCAGAGCTGACTAAGACCGTACTCTACCTCCACGTGGTGGTCCTGGAAACAGTCTGCAGCAGTGCAGTCTGGCTGAGCGAGTACGGATCGCAGAGGGAAGGCAAACCCGGTCCCAAAAAATGCCGTGCTGAAGTCGGATGTGTCGACCGAAAGGTGCAGATATCACAGCTACGGCGTAAACAGACACAACGCAACCACAGTCCTTTTCAGGGCGAACGAGGAAGAAGATTTGTTAGGAGGAGCTGGTGTTTCATCACGCCCCATATAATTCTGTTTATTCTTGGAAATAACAATTTTTATTTGAATGAAGTGTCAGATGTCCCAGATGTTAACACATCACCTGGGATTCTTGGTATGAAGATAACAAGTCAGTATGTCGCTGCAGAGAATATATAGATCTGCACCCACAAGCTCCTTCAGCATAAACTTTTGAATGGAGACTTTTGTCTTTACAATCACTCATCAGGTTTCCTGTCACCGGCTGGTAACAGGAAATAAAAAACCCTGCAATAAAAGACATCCTGGCCTTTTCACATCTGATCACAATTTCTTATCACTATGTACACATGATGGTATGGGGTCAGCCTCTTGTGCATACAGGTGCACCAGCCCCTAATTTATATGACTCACACCTTTCTGTGACCACACCTCAGGTCCCTATGGCAGATACGCCACTGTACTTTTACATAGTTTTCTTCAATTCAATAACGTGGAGTAACCACATCTCCTTTTGTATGATTTTTCTTTTCTTTTCTTAATTATAAACGCTCTAGGCATGTTGAAGAGTGTTCATGGAACACTGAAGCTTACTAACATCTTCTAATACAATAATATTAATACATAATCATAACAATATGCAACCGTCAAATACAGTTCAATGTGAGGACTCAATAATGTTTGCTCCCGGCATGTCCTTCACTTTTCCCAATAGCAGTATCTAACTTTTGCAGTTTTAATCAAGCATATTAATACATAAAGCATTCTTACCACAAATTCAAAGAAATATGTCACAAATAACGTTGACTGGCAAAAGATATGGCCTCAGTTTTCTCTGCCCTGTCCAGACTGTGAATTTAGTATTTATTTTACAATTTATCACATCTGATCTCAACGTATTTGTTGATAAAAAAATTTCTTGTCAAATGGCCACAAGACCCCTATGCCTTTGACCAATATCTATTAGAGCTGGCCAATGAAATCAGGCAACTACCAAATTTTGAATTTAGTTTTGAAAAAACAAAAACAAAATTCCAAACAAACTATGTGTCTCGTAGTCC